>CAUYLG010047285.1:0-68414 GCA_963573385.1 Cacajao melanocephalus | reverse complement strand
CTCCGCCGGGAATCTCCCAGTTTGTGGGCCACAGAAACTCGTCTGAAATTGCGGCGCCCACTCGCTCTCTGTGCTTTCACTGGGAGCTACAATCCTGGGCTGTTGTTAATCAGCCATTTTGGATCTCTCCGCCCGGTGATCAACAAGAGCCCTTTGATGTGAACAGGCATGAACCCTCACTTGCTTCTGGGGACCATTTTTTCAGTATACAAAACAAAAGCTTTAAGCTGCTAGGAGAAGGACCCAAATCCTGCACTGCAAAGTAGACAATGGCTCCTGCTAGGGATGGGGCCCAAAATGTTGAGAAATAATATAATTATTCCTGAGTTCTTCTTCTAGAAGGTACCTGTGTGTGTATTAGTACTCTAGGGTATAAGAGCTGGATATAAGGACAGGCCTGAGAGAGCCTAACCTGCAGTTTGTCAAGCAAGTTTTGCAATTCACTTTCCTTAGAACATTCAAAAAAAGTCATAGGCATGCATTGGGTGATAAAAGATTTAAATATTAAATAATTAAATATTTAAAATACTTAATATTTATGAAAATGAAGGTCTTTTTTTAACGACAGGGTAGGTCAGGTCTGGGAACAACCTGATAGAAAGATGCCTAGAAAAGGAGGCAGATGAGGAGACCTACAGTACCACCCCTTGGTCACTGTGCTCCCTGAATGTCCAGAGAGCAGTAAAGATCTAGCGTGCATTCCCTTTTTGCTTACATGCTGGGATTATAAAACAGCCTCTCTAGAAGAGGGATAAAAACATGAACATTCAGAAATCTCGGGGGAGAGAAAACCTTAAAGAGCAAGCAGTTCAGAAACAGTTTAGAATTTAGGATTAAAGTTTTCAGTCATTAATTAAAGCTCAGGATAGAAAATAAATAGTACATGGTCAACAAAATGGAAACTCAAAAGGAAAGTAACAAAAATTAAAATTCTCATTAATCAGATGCAGAAAATCTGTTTTGTTGATACAAAGGAGTCACAAAGTACTAGCTTTCTATTAAAGTGACTTACAATACTAGAACCAAGAATGCAGGTCAAATGGCAGAGCTCCCTAATACATGTGGAATGCTGATGAGCCTCTTCTCTTGAAGAGTGTGAGCACTCAGAGTTTATCAGTAGAAGCACTGGAGACACTGGACTGGCATTCCTTTGAGGAACTGACATCAAGGCATAGAGAATGGTATACAGTCATCAGTAATTAAAAAGAGGGGCCACAGATGCTTCTTTGCTATCTAGTCCCTATATTCCATCAGAGTAAATACATGTGAAATATAAAGGAGAGAAGGTTTTTTGGTTTATTTTTTGGTAAAAACAGTTGAGTTGCATACTCCAATCAGTTAAAACATATTTTATTCAGTAAAAATTTCCTAAAGGCTCATTAAAAGTTTAGTATTATATTGGGCTCTGTAATCTATGACTTCTATTTGGTTATAACCTCAAATTCAGAATAGGTTTAAATCTTTCCTACCCCCTGAGAAAGGAATTTCCAACAAATTAATCGATCAACATAACTATTGAGTATCTAATTTCCAAAACATTGTAGCTGATAGCTAAAGTTAATCCTCCACAGAAGGCAATTTTTCCTAAATCATTTCAGCTATATGAACTCCTCTTCATGTCTTTACCTTCCCAAAGCACTTTCAAAGCATTCCTTTGCCTGTAGTACCATTCCAGAGGCTCATCTTCTCCAAAAACTCTTCCCTTCTCCTTCAAAAAAGCTTCTCGTTGCTATTATTATTTTTAGGGAACAGAGTCTTGCTTTGTTGCCCAGGCTGGTCTCCTGAGTTCAAGCGATTCTCTAGCCTTGGCCTCCCGAAGTACTGGGATTATAGGCATGAGCCACTGCGCCCGGCTCATGAGATTCTAGAGAAGAGCATTCCAAGAAGAACAAACAGCAAGTGCGAAGTCCTTAAAGCTGGAAACAGCTTGGTGTGCTTGAGACGTAGCCAGTGTGGCTGGAGTACACTGAGCACAGGAGAAAGTGGGTGAGAGAGACGTGGGAGAGTGACTCAGAGAGGCATGCACCTGCTCCTTTGAGATCTTGGTAAAGAGTTTGAGTTTTTATTCTAAATAAATTTGAAAGTATTGGATAATTGTAATTACTAGTTACATCATGTGAATAAGTGAACATTGTCTAAGTTACTGAAAGAGTTTTCAAATTGTTTCAAACTGAGGCTGGCTAAAGACATAATACCATCTCCTCTTGTTCTGTCTGCCATTTCTTATCTCTTCTGACAGTAAGATGGTATTTTCATTTTAATCCCACTCAGTATTATGGTGAAATTTTTTTTCTATCACATCTTTTATTCTGTCTGATGTAACATTCAATATGAGGAAATTAAAGTATAAAAAGTTCAGTAAATTTCCACTAATTTAAAGATTAAAAGACAAGTTTGGTTAATAAAGTAAAATGGAAACATGAATAAATTATTTGTAAAGATAATGATATATAGCATCAACAACTTTCAGAATGGAATCTGCCTATAACTGACTTAAATATTTTAGAAACCCTCACACCAGGGGTCAAATAAAAAGCTACTTTTTCCCACTCCCAAAATTCCCTTTTAAGTGTCAAAAGGGTCACTGAATAGAACTGGGAATGACTGCTCTGTTTGCCAGAGTCTGATCACTTGAGCACTTTAATTTATGTTAGCAATATACTCAAACAATATATTAAATAATACTTAATATACTTAATCATACACCTCTGCATGTGGAAGGCAGGGATAACTGTACTGAAACAAAAATTATTAATGGCACAATGCAGTTTCTTTAAAACCAATCAATGAAATCTACCTTTCTCATCATGAGAGATGATGGAAAGTTAACTTTGTAACATTAAGGATCTTAATAAATAAACGAGGAAATGCCATCCATGTCAATGACTAAAATAGGACAGTGAAACATAAAAGACAGAGAGAAATTTCTTAACTGGATGATGATATACACCCCCAAATCCATGAGATTTGATTTAACTAATATCTCACCTTCTTGAAAGATATCAGTACCTCCCACCGTTTCTGAAACTGCAATGATAAAGGCAACAACCATCTGCTTGCTACACAGGATAGCAATATAGTATTTTTCTTCTACTCTGAGTCTTACTGAGATAGCTTTTGAAGAGTGTCTTCAAAACAGAATGGACAGAACATCTTAAAAAAAAAGAACTAGGAGAGGAAAAAATGGGATGAATTTAATCATTCACGTGGAATATATCATCACAATGAAAAAAGAAGGTAGATGTATAAAACAAAATGAAAATGCAAGAGTTAAACACACAAGAAACTAGAAAAGCCAAATTCCTATTTGTATTAAAAGTATAAGAGAATTTAGCTTAGGTAGGAAGAGAAGGACTTTAAAAAATTCAATAGGTGGCCATGGGAGATTGCAAAATACCCATCTTTTAGATGAAAAAGGAAAAAGCTATCAGCATGGCATAGCTCAGTATAGTATTACCAGCCTGAGGAAGTATTTTCCTGTATAAACTCAAGGTCAGGTATAGCACTATATTTCTCTAAAGACAGAGGAAACTCTGAAAACATACTATTTTGTGTTTTAAAAGAAAATATAAGAAGCTTAGGCCCAAGAGAATAAGAAATTCCTATCTACTACTGAACTAATAGGAAATCAGATTTTCTTTAAAAAAGTATTTACAATGAAAACAGAATATTGTTATTTATTTACATATATATTTATGTCCTGTTCAGCCATTTTCACTAATTCTAACAAATGTCAATTTAGAAAATGTCACATTTGGCCGGACACAGTGGCTCACATCAATCATCATAGCACTTTGGGAGGCCATGGCAGGTGGATCACCTAAGGTCAGGAGTTTGACATCAGCCTGGCCAACATGATGAAACCCTGTCTTTACTAAAAATACAAAAATTAGCTGGGTGTAGTGGCAAGTGCCTGTGATCCCACCTACTCCTCAGGAGGCTGAGGAACGAGAATTGCTTGAACCTGGGAGGCCGAGGTTGCAGTGAGCCAAAATCATACCAATGCACTCTGCCTGGGCAACAGGGTGACATTCTATCTTAAAAAAAAAAAGACACATTTGCTCAGAAAGAAAGATCAAATGTGACAACGTATTCTGGTGCAATTAGAAAGAGAATGGTGGCTAGGGTTGGAAAACAGGAGTTTGAGTTGCTTCTCTTTCTATTTAATATAGTATATAACCATGGTTGTGTATAAGTTTCCTACTGTCCTTGACCTTGCATTTCTCTTTAAACAGTGGTAACACTCAATGAGTATATATACAAAACGTCATGTAAATTTTAAGTCCTTGTTGAAGATGCTCAAAGTGGTAAACCTTACGACTCAGAATAATATTGTTTCAGATTGTGATTACATTTGTTTCCCAAAGAAAGCAGTCAGCAATCTGAAGGTTAAACTCACTCAATGGTCAGTGCACTTAAATTGATCTCTGCTGCACTGTTAACAACAATGTTACTTTCAATGGGAAATATTATCTTATATTTAGGAAAATATTATTTTAAATGCAGTATTAGAACTTGTAGGTATTGTGCCTCAAAGATAGGAATTGTGCAAGAAAGGTATAAATATATACTGATTTTTTTACTTTGAGATTACTGGCACACAGTAATTTGATCCTTTATGGAAAGTGTCTAAAATCTATATTTTAAAAAGTGGCATGAGGAAGTGGGACATATGCAATTTCATTTTGTTGTGGCTTTATTGTGGAGAGAGGTGAGACACATGAAGTAGAATTAAAAACAGAAAACACTGTTTCTCTCCTGAAGATAAATTTGTTATATACGTTAAAACTTTCATAAAATATTTGTAGTCGTCCTGAATGATATCTCAAACTGACATATGAAATAGTGATTTAAAAAAACCTTCATACAGTTACCTTTCGCTCTTTCCCAACTTAGTTAAGTTACATCTTGCTACTGAGAGCTTATGAATACCACACGTTTTCTCCTGTAGGCAAATGGAAAACTGAGGATTTTTTTATATTGAAGTACAAAGTATAATGCAGTGATTATAGATGCCTGCCTTGGCTATATTGTATCTTTGTTAATCAGAGATATCTGACTATATGGCTTTATAGAAATGCAAGCCAATACTTCAGGATTAAATTTCAGTTCATACTTTATGAACAAGTCTAAGAGAAGATACAAAAGTGAATAAAACAGTCTTAACTACTGAGAGGCATCTAATCCCGTAAGGAAGACAGATTTTAAAATAACTAACTATAATTGAAAAGCCAAATAAAATAGTGTGTTAAAAGAGGTTAGAAGAAGTTATTAATTTTAGCAAGTGGCATATGGGAAACCTCTGGAAAATGTGGCAGTTGAGCAATGCCTTGAGGGATATGTATCTATACAGGTGGGGGCTGCCATTTCTTGTTCATGAAGTAGAATCCTGAAAGTACATAAAATACTTGATAAATGTGAGAAAAATAATGTTTATATTACAGTCTAAGTTTCACAAGGGCAAGGATCATTGGCTTATTGCCTGTTTTATCCGCTGCTATATCAGTAGTATTTAGAAAATATCTGGTGCAAGTTAAGTATTTTTTGAATAAACCAATTAACTGGACACCGGGCAATTGAATGAAAAAAGGGGAAAAACACTAGAAATGCAGTCTGAGCCTAGAAAACCTTAAGAACATGAAGACAATAAAGAACAGAGCAGGTTTCTGAAGATGAGAATAGGGCCAGGCGCAATGGCTCGCTCCTGTAATTTCAGCACTTTGGGAGGTTGAGGTGGGAGGATCCCTTGAGCCCAGGAGTTCAAGATCAGTCTGGGAAATACAGTGAGACCCCATCGCTACAAAATTAAAAAAAAAAAAATTAGGTGGGCGTGGTGGCATCCACCTGTGGTCCCAACTACTAAGGAGGCCAATGTGGGAGAATCGCTTGAGCCCAGGAAGCAGAGGTTGCAGTGAGCCACTACACTCCAGCCTGGGCGACAGAGGGAGAACTTGTCAGAAAGGAAAAAAAAAAGAATAAAGTGATTTATGTTATTTACTGATTAGTAGTTATTCATATCGAAATTCTGGAGGCAACTGACACTGCCTCCAGTGAAGAGGAGAGCCTATAGACAAGGTAAGTATGAGTATGGATGTGGGACTTGGGACTCAGCTGGACCTGGCAGGATTTGACAAATGACTTAGATATAGGGGTGCGAAAAAAAGGAATGAATTAAAGATGCTTCTAGAGATTTCCAAACTGAGTGACCAGAAGAATGGTGGCATCATTATACAATAAAAGGAGAACAGGCAAATAGCAAGTTCTTGTGGAGGAAAAAAAAAATCAAGTTCTGTTTTTACGCATATTAAAGTGCTGACTTGAAATCTACATGGAAAAGTTTCACATGAGGAAATTCAGATTTGGGGTTCAGAAGTGAGCCAGGATGAAAGCTGCGGATGAACTCAATCCGTGAATATTTACTCTGACTGCCTACTCTGCACCAGCATTAACATTGAAGCCATAGGCATAACAGTGGTAACTATATGGATGTGCATGCCCTGAATGTGAGATAAGACCTTGGAAAACATACATATACATATTTAAGAGAAAAGAGGGAAAAGAACCACTGGGCGAGACTAAGCTAGATTGATGAGAAATAAGAGAACGATGCACCAAGATTAAGGGGGAATTTTTAAAGGAAGCTAAAGGGAAGGTGTACGAGCTATTGAAATCCTCGAGAATCTTCCTAATTCTGTAGTTCCCTTCAGATTATGGATGAAAATATTCAAAGAAGTGTCAAGTAGGAATCAAGCTCTTCAAAAAGAAAACTGGGAACACATACAAATCTTGCAAATGTCAAGAAACCAGTGAAATCTCAAAGAAAGTGGAAAAAGAAATATGGTTCTAGCATAAAATCTGCTACTGTAATTTTCAGTGAATGATTAAACTCTATATACCTCCAGCCACTCACACAGAAAGCAGAATTTTGTTTGTTTACAATGAAGTTTGGGGGAAAATAACGATATGAACTTAGGAGTATAGGGAGGACTAGGAAGGATGTTTAAATGTAAGACATAGTTTCTGTCCTTAAGTTACAAAGTCATTTTGAACTAAGAACAAACCATACAAAGGTACTTAAACTATATGCTTTACTTAGAGTTCCACATGAAATAATAAATATTAAAGAATAATACATATGCAAATCATCATGAATGCCAAGCTAATACTCTAGTTTGAGGCTTCTTCCTCATAGACTTGAGTTGAGATCCTTAAGTTAAGATTCTCAAGATGCTCAATTCAAGATCCTTGAGTTGAAATACTGAGCTGGGGTCACTCAAACCTTGACTACACAATACACTCATTATCATAAAGCAGTTTGGTTTAAATTACATGTTTTGGAAACGACTGAAATTCTAATAAAAAATTGTTTGATAAAGTATAATTAATAGCAACATAAGGGAAAAAAACACCAAGCTGTGGTAGAGTGAGTGATGTCAAAACCCTCTGGCTGTATAATTCTCCTAGGATGAGTTCTTGCAGACTATGAGCTAAGGGCATAAACATCTTTAAGAGTTCCAATGCATGATGACAAAGCACCTTTCAGAAACAGTATACCAGTTTACATTCTTAAAAGTAGCTGAAAAAGTACTTGTCTCATGACATTCTTGCCACCATTTAGTACTGTTATTTTCAAATCCTGTTAACTTGACAGAAGAAGAAAAAGTATATTGTTACTTTTGTTTCATTGAATGATTTAGACTTCTTTCCGGACATGCTTCTTACTGATTTGTAAAGTTCTTTCTATATAAAAGCGATAGATCCTATAATCATTGCTAACACCCACAGAAGAATCACCCACACTAACTTCATGCTTCCACACTAGGTAGCATAAAATTGTGATTAACTGGCTGATGGCAAATTCAGCCTGCCTTCCTGCTGCTTGGCAAACCTTTTTCACTTTTTGGTGATCCTCTAATCAGAATTCCAGTGGCTGGCTATTGTAAACCTCCTCTGCTTTCCCTAAACTCCAATCCAAGCCTGAATTCCCTTCCTATAGACTTGTCAGACCATGAGCGTCCAGCACAGAGAGATTCTCAGAATCTAGAATAATAGTACCAGGCACATGAGAGGCCAGATAAATAATTACTACACTGGCATGGCATGGCATGGCTTAAAAGGCATGTATCAGAAACATTTGGTTTGAAACTCTAGCTTTGCACCTCATTCACTATGTGTTCCTGGGCAAATTAAGCTTCCTATGCTACATTTTACTCATAAATAGGATGGCATTTAATAGCTACCTCACAGTGCTATGAAGCTATGTACCAAATACAAGGCAAGGCATATGGCCGGTCATCAGTCATTGTTAGCTTCCTTCCAATCTCCAAATTGGTCTGATTTTTCTCAGGATTTGACAGCTTGAAATTGATTTCTACACAGCTATATTTACTATCTTTTCTTCATGTCAGTCTGATGGGCAATGAGGACACATTAATGGGTCTTTATACTACAAAGTCAAGTTCCTGGCAGTGAAGGATTTGCACAATTTAGCTCCATTTTACCTCTTAAAAATTTATCTCATACTCCTCCCCATAAAAAATTTTCTACCTAAGCCAGAGTAGACTTTTACTCGATTTTCCTGAATACACCTTGAACATTTAGATGTATATGTATCTTCTTTCCCTTCTCTACAACTCTCTTAACTATCCGAATGCTTCTCATTGTTAAGACACAGCATTATTACTGTTATTTTTATTGGCTAACATTTATTAAGTGCCTTCTATGTGTCAGGTAGTAGTCTAAGTGCATTATATGTTGCTTAATCTTCATAAGCCTGCAAGACATTCTATCATTATCTCTATTAAGCTCTAATAATTAAACATTAAATATTAATAACTAAATAGGTATTATTAAATAATTAATTATTAAATATATATATTTATATTTATGTATTTATATTTTATATATTTCTCTTTCTTCTCTAACTAGACTTTATACTCTTGTATGATATGAACTATGCCTTGTACAGGCATCTTTGTATAGGCACCTACTTAAGCAGAAATTCAATGAGCATGTATGGATTAACTGGATTTTCATTCTTATTTCGTTTCTGTAAGCTGCCACAATGCTCACTTCCATTAAATGTATCACTTTATCCAACTGTAAAGTAAAAAAGTTCACTTAAATGCAATATATGTAGGTTTTTTTAGAGACCTGAGTCCATCTGCAGACATGTCGTAAAGATTCTGCATGTCAACGAAAAGAATGGCTGAAGTAGTAGGGTTTGAGTTCCTATAAGTAAATCCTTAGGAATACTAGGATCGTGACAGCTTGATTATTCTTAAGGCCACTGTTAGCAACAGTGAGAAAATACATGTAAATTAAAAATTATGAAGCAGTACATGCAACTAACATTCATAAAACATGATAGTAAATTTACCCTTGTTTTGCAGATTTCATAAGACACTGCTGTAAGGAGAGAAGAGAAACTCAGGAAGTCCAATTTCTTTACTGTAATTGTTGTACAGGAAAAGCATAATTTTTCTTACATATAAATCAATATTCAACGACATCACCTTCCCCTACTGGAAGAAATAATCATTTGGGATGTCTACAAAATAAAATGTGTTTCCAGGGACTCTCTTAAATTATATGACTATGGTAAGTAGTATTTATTTTCCACCTAGATCTCTTGAGAATATAGTACAAATATTTAAATCATCTCTTTCATAACAGATTTAGCCAAGTCCAAAGATACAAAAAATACTTATAAGAAATCACCAAAGGTTTTTGCTCAAAGCAATAGGAAAAAAGAAAAAAAAAAAAAAGAAATCACTAAAGGAACAGCAAGTCAACCTCAAGTAATAGTTGAGATTAAATCACAAATAATGGGAACCTATGTACTCTTAAACAAAATCAACAATTTAAAAAATTACTTTCTGATTAACTTATGAAAAATAAAAATTTTCATGCTTGTATGTGCTGCTACTTTTTTTAAAGGCTAAAGATGCTGAGGTTTTCAAACTAGCTTGCTTATAGTTAAGGCTGAAAACCAGAAAGGCTACTATGCAGATTAAACCATATGCTTAATTCATAAAGGGAAATTAAAAAAATGCTAGTATATAGCACATTCCAGTGAAGGGGAGAAAAAAAGGTTAATCAATTCAACTCAATTTTAGCTGAGGGCATTTTTCCACGACTACTGAACCCTAGCATGTGTCAGGCAGCTAAAATTACACTAAAATGTGTAAGTTCTGTTGTTATTTTAGAGATAATCCAGGAAGCAAAACAAAGCCAAAAATTCTCTCTGCATTTTTAACATAAATGCTTTAATTTTCAGTCAAGTGTATACTTTTTTCCGTTTTAAGATCTTTTGTATTGTTTCCTCTTTTATGTATGATTGAAAGTTTCCATAACAAAAAGTAAAAAAAAAAAAAAAGAAAAAAGAAAAAAAATATGATTTTGTATGTATTTATATGTATTTTCAAGACACTATTCACCCTTTAAAAACAATTCTTACCAGTCTCTCTTTCTGAAGCTCTTCTCGAAGAATTCTATCTTCTGGTAAAACGTCACATAACAAAAAATAATTCTCTTGTTCTTCTGTTGAGAGATTAGGAAAACAAATAAGAAAAAAGATATTTACCATTTTTTTTTTTCCCAGAAGGACTTCTTAAAAAATACACGTTTGTGTCTATCAGGATCTCTTTGGCATAGAATTGTTTTAACTTTATTCAAGTTAGGCCAAATAAACGCATCAATTTAATTTAAGCTATCATGAAAGTAAAAGCAATTCTAATATAAGCCAGTAAGATTATTCCTTTGAATTTTGGTATTGTAGGGAAAAGATGGTAGCGAGAATGTATACTTACCAAATGGAGCAGTAGAATTAATTCTTATCACACTACAAAAATCTGTGATGGGCTGTTCAGTGAACCTTTTCCTCCAATATAAAATGTACCTTAGAACAATACAAAATTAGGAATGATGAGAAGACTCAATATATTATTTGCTTTAGAATGACAGGATTTTATAAGTATATTCAATTATCCCAAAGCAACAAATCAAATGTTAACTTAAAACTGCTTTTCTAGCAGTTTTTTTAATGAATACAAAGGCAGTGGAGCATTATTAAAGTATGAAATAAAGATTTAATAAAAAGGAATTACCACGTAAGGTCATGAAAACATCTAAACTTCACTATCCCCAAATTCAATAAACATACATATAGAAAAGTTAAAATATATTATTTTTTATGTGATAATGAATTTTTCTGAAATAACACGTAAGTTTATGTGTCTTCAAAATGCAATAATGATTAAATAGGCTATAACACATTCTGCAGAGAGAACTGAGTGGTTATCTTATATATAAAAGGACCAGAGGTCAGAAGAATAATGCAATGAGAAATCAGTCTAAATTCAATATCTACATAACAAGATAGAAAAATTCCATATGTCCATACTGTGTCTGAAATGAGGTAAATTTAGACTTTGGAAAAATGGCCCAACTTACAATTCTTGTATCTAATGAGCAGAGTTAGAAGCAGCACACCAGCTAAATTAAAAACCAAAGCATAACACCCAGACCTGAATATGTGATGAAAGAGGGAGTAAGATGACAGGATTTAACAAGTGGTTCATCCTTCCATTTATCTAACAAGACTTCTATTGGCAATTGCAATCTCATTTATTGAATGGTACCAAGAAGAGTGTTATCTTTACAGGCAGAAAGGAAAAGGAAAGGTTGACTCTACAGCTCCTGATTTATCAGGCCACACAACTGAGGGATAAAACAAGTAACTTACACCAACGAACCAAAGCCTTATAAAAGAAATGAGACTTACTGAAATAGATGAAGTATAATGGAAAGAGCAGGAATCTGGACATTTTAAATGGCTTGACACTGCACATCTAGGGAATTTTTTCGAAATAGTAGGTCCACAGTAAATGTTTTAAGGAAGTGGAGAATTTGAAGATTCCTGTAAAGTTCTCTAAGTAGTCCCCAATTCCCAATATTTTGTCTCCTTTTTATTATTACTTTTTTCTTAATATTAATTTTCCATTCCCATGGTGCTCTATGGAAAGGGCATTTTTGTATCAGAAATCTGTGCTGGGGAGAGGTCTGGGAGAAAGAGAGAAACATGACGAGCTGACATCAAATAAAAATACACTGAATAAATATAGAATATGTAAGAAAAAGAAGTCAATGAATAGTGTATAAAACCAGAGCCCCATGTTTAAGTTTTTCTTCTCCTAAACAACCATACTGTTAACTTTGATGTGTAAGTAAGGGGAGAACCCTTTCCTTATAAAACAGTGCTAGATTTTATCCTAAGAGATCTGAAAATGACAATCCAAGCTCCCATTGAGCCTTAAATCACAAATACATGAATGATGCACCCTACTCTATGGCTAACTCAACGGCTTCCATATTAGATATCTCACAAGGTGGCAAGTGCATATTGGATCCATCACAACGAAATAGAGAAAAAGTTCCTACAAAAGCTGGGACATTATTTCCTTAGCCATCCTGGGCCACCTTCAACACCTTGTACTCCTCAGTCTCCTACATGGCTACTCCTAGTCTCTAGCTTTCCATTCCTTACTAGTTGCTTTCCCCTCCAACCCACGGGAGAGAGGAAGAAGGGAGAAAGAGAAGACAAGAGGAGGCTTAAAAGAATAAAAATGACATTCCTAATCCTTATTCTCCCCTCAGCACATTTTCTATTCCAAAGTGGTGACAGGGATGAAGGAAAACAGTAGAACCTATATTAGAGATGTCAGCAACAGAAGATGGATTATTCTTCTAAATTAAAATATAAACATCCGTTTTCATGACTAATCAAATTTGTACATGGTAGAACCAGGTGCTAAGATAACTGACTTCAAAAGACAGGAAGGCCAAGTTTCCTCTGGAGGTTCTTTATGGCTATTGCTAGAATACACTAAAGAGAGGATCATCAGTGCTGGTTGCCATTCCACTGAGGACTACCCGGATGATATCCTCTAGACAAAGCAGAATGGTCAACTCTATATAATTAGTTCAATTTTGGGTCTAGAGCCTGTTGAAAGGCAGTGATAATTCCTTGAATACACAGACGACTTTACTTTGGAAAATGTTCACAGTCTTAGAAAAGTATCTGTGTGAAACCACGTGGAACAGATGACCAGGTAAGAGCTTTGGATTCTCGTGAACAGGCTGCTCTTTGAAATATTAATGACTTTTTTTTTTTTTTTTTTGAGATAATGTCTGGCTCTATTGCCCAGGCTGGAGTGCAGTGGCATGATCTTGGCTCTCTGCAACCTCTGCCTCCTGGGTTCAAGCCATCTTCTAGTCGAGTAGCTGAGACTACAGGCATACACCACCATGCCCAACTAATTTTCCTATTTATTTGTAGAGATGGGGTTTTGCCACGTTGCCCAGGCTAGTCTTGAACTCGTGAGCTCAAGCAATCTGCCTGCCTTGGCCTCCCAAAGTGCTGAGATTGCAGGTGAAAGCCACCGTGCCTGGCCATGACATTTTTTTTTAATGGACAATCAATACTGATTGCTTATCTGCACAGATCTTATGCTAGAAGCAGTTTTACTTTTTAAATTAAGACGGTGGTCAAAGTATCATAGTTAACATATTAATTATCGCCCCAGAAGCAATGGTGAATAGAGAAGCAGGGACTTTGATTTCAAAAATATAAGCCTAAATTTAAAGTTATTTAATCTTTCTGAAACTCAGTTGATTCATCTGCCAAAATAAATTGTTGATAATTAAATAGAATAATGCATGTAAAGCACAGTGTCCAAAATTCTGGGTGTTTAAGATATCTGACAGTTATCGCTATAAGGAAAAGTAACATGTTTAAATGACTAAGGCAGTGAAGAATTTACGTTTATCCCAGGGAAATAATGGCCACACAACGAATTCAAAACAAAAGCAACAATAACATTCCAGCAAGCATTTGATGAAAAAGACAAATTAGTTACATTATATTAATAGTGTCAGAGGGCACATATAGGTAGAAGAGAAGAATGATGATGGTGACAATAATGACAATTATTAGCAGCTACCATTTAATGAGTCCTTACTTTTCCAAGGTCACACAATTAACATGTTAGATTTGAGATGTGAACGTTATCTCTCCAGCTCCAAGGCCAAACTCAGTCTTCTACAGCTCCTCTGTTGTCATGTGGGGACCATTCGGTACAAGAAATGCAGAAAAGGGAAGGCAGGGACAGTAAAAAGCCCCTAAATTAAAGTTGTAATAGAGAGTTGAAGCATTTTTTCTCCTCAGAGACCAACGAGGTCACATAGAATGCTTTTTGCCAAGGCAGAACCAGAAGTACAGAAATGAAGTCTGAAGAGAAAGAGAATGTTTTCCCTTTCTGAAAGGCATGCTACTTAACAGTAGCCTTCGGTCTGAACTGCTTCTAAGTTGCTACATAAGGGCTGAAAATTGACACTAGCTGTTTGGGGCTGTTGATTTGGAACTGCTTAAATAGGCAAGGAAAAGATGCAAAGAAGTTCCACTACAGAGGTAACAAGAGCCTGATTCCAACAGTCAGTGGGTCTCAGTCTCCAAAAACTTCTATGTTTGGGTACTGTCTCTTTGATGTTTGAAGAGAAGAATCATATGACACACTTATTTTCTATCAGAGTTTACTTCAAGGTGATATACACAAGGGAAGCAATTACTAACATCAATTGACTTAAAATCATGGGGAGATTCTGTCTAGCAGAACCTCAGTTGCCCTCCTCAAATAGGAAGTGCTTCCCTTGGGATAAAGCAGGTAATAGGTTGGTCCAAGAGGAACAAAGTTGTCATTTGAGTGTTCTCTTTCTAACCAAAACTTGGGTGACAACATCAAAGAAAAAAATCATCTGTTACAAAGCAAAATATAACCATAAACCACCATACAACTTAAATATATAAAATTATGAATTATATTTTACTGTGGTATACTATAGACATCAACAGCAGCATACATTTGACCTATGACTAAATTGGAGTAAAGAAACATCCGTCATTAAACACATAACAGTGGTTTTTAAGCTTATAATTAGGAGGTGTTAACATATACATTTCCTTTTGGATGGTAAGGGCATTCAGATAAATTGTAATCAACTGAATGACAGCATAAAGATAACAGATCTTCAGTGCATGCTTCTTGTGGCATTTTTTCCCACTCACTAGAACATATTGTTCAAATTTAAGAGATCATTTAGTACTTCTCTTCTGTATTTTTTCCAACTGCTTTAGTTTACTGAAAGCTACAATTGCAGCTACTCAATATATAAAGGCCACTAGGAAACAACATGTGGTAAACTAAGTTATCAAAGTATTTCATACTTTATTAAAAATCCAAGTAAAAAACTAATTAACTAGGTAATCAGCAAATACTATTTTTCTTCAAATAATATCTCACGGGATTGTCTCATGAAAAATCCTTGTAGCAATATCCTGCCTGCCCACCCCCACTGTAACAGGGGTGCTTATTGACATAGGCATAAAGATTTGAAATATGGTTGTTAATTAAGTAGCAGTGAATGTGTGGAATTTAATATAGAAAAGGGTAAGAAATAAGAAGTTAACATTTATTTTTCAGAGCAATTTTATCTGCTGAATAAAGCTAGCAAATAGCTCAGTATAAATAACTATGTTAAATGGACTCAATGGAAGACTTTTATTTTTATTTCTTCTGCCCCAGGAAGTGATACTGTTATTTTGTTTCCAAAAAAAAAAAAAAAAAACAACCCAAATATAGTATGAAACCTTATAGCTTATTTCTTGAAAACCACTAGGTAAGTCCATCTCTTATTTATTATCATCTTTATCACTTATTGTACTCAGAAGTAACAATTCCTCTTGAGTTCCGAGTGAATGTGTTCCTGCCAATTGAACCTCTCATGTTCCCTCCTCCCAACCCTACACCTTATAACTTGTCTTCTAAAGTTAGAAACAAGTTACATGATATTGAGAAGATTCCAATTTAACTTTGATCATAACAATCAATACTTGGATTGTTTGGGAGAGGAATTTTTAGTTTCCTTAACTAGTAGGAGGTTATTATTTAAAGGAGACTGGGTGTAGTCAAAGGTATTTAAAAGCAACAGAGTTTACTCAGATACATGCCTGGTCAACTAGAATTAATCACATTTTTAACTGCTGAGAGTAAAAATTTTATTTAATTAGAAGGACAGTTAACAAGGAAAATCTAGGTTTCCATATTTTAAATACATGTTAATGATACACTTTAGACAGCACTTATATCAGATATGCATCCTTTTCTTTTTAATTAAAGCATCCACTCTACTGTATATCTGCATTTATAGCATGAATAATCCCAACATTTAATTAGTAACTCCTAAGTCCTGAGACCTAGTAAATAATTCAATTTTCCTATCTGTATATGGATAATAGGATAAGGAGATTAATAACAGTAATACAAATAGAGATTGATTAGTACAAATATAGCTACTTACCTATGATACATAAGCACAAAGGAGAATACAGACATTCCTCAGACATTCCTTACATACTTTATGGGCAGAGGAGAAAGAAAAATCTTAAACTATTCAATTATCACTGGTAGATAATTTTTTTTTTCAATTCCTGAAGAAAAATTTGTGTTTATATGATAAAAGAGAATAAAAGAATAGTTTCATGGCCAGCCACTGTGGCTCACCCTGTAATCCCAACACTTTGGGAGGCCGAGGTCGGCAGATTGCTTGAGCCCAGGAGTTCTAGACCAGCCTGGGCAACAAGGTGAAACCTTGTCTCTACAAAAAAACATAAAGAATTAGTCCGGTGTAGTGGTGCATGCCTGTGGGAGGCTCAGGCGGGAGGATTGCTTGAGCCAGGGAGGCGGAGGTTGTACTGAGCTAAGATCATGACACTGCCCTCCAGCCTGGACTCAAAAAGAAAAATAAAAGTTTCCCATGAAAGAAAAGCTAATTAATAGAAATCTTCGCAAAGAATAACCCATGTAGTATTTCTTTCAATTCCTTTTTTTTTTTTTCCAAGAAAGGCAGACTGCCACATGTAGCACCTAATGTGGATGTGTCTGGAATCTTGGAAGCTTGACTAATCTACATTCTCCTATAAATGGACCTTCAGAGCTTGTCTGGAGGTTCTACCAGGAAAGTGCAGCTACTCGTATACCCTTGACCAAAGACTGATCCTCTTCTACCGAGGATGGTTGTCCTCTTTGACTGAGAGCACAGCTTTGGGAGGGATGCACATGGAGTGGTGAGGGAGGAAGGGGACAGCCGCTTAGCAAGCCAGATCAGCCGAATCAACCCTGGCGATGAAGGGGGTGACAGATGTTGAAGCCAGATTGCTCTCAAATCCCATACTCTGTTTTATGTAACATTCAATAACCTTATGAGGGCTGGTGTTACCTCCATTTTATAGATGAGGAAACAGATGCTTAGAGTAGTTAAGTAGCTTGCAGGAAATCACAAGGTTAGGAAGTATGAAAGCCTGCATTCAACCCCAGGCTTGCCTACTTTCATAGTCAGCTCTTAATAATACAGCTTGCTGTTCTGTAAGACCTATCATAAGAAAGAAGTTGTTTGCTAGGAATGTTCTATATGGCCTGGGAGAAACAGAGTTTAGATGCAGTGGTATTCAATGTCTGGGCTACCCTAATGTTTTGTGAGGAAATCAAGACAGAATACCTCAAAATGGGACCTTACCAGATACATCAAATTTTATGCTTTCAGTAACTGTAGAGCCAATGGTATGTTGATGTTGACTCTATGGAAAATGCTTTCCAAGTCTCAACCAATCATAACATGAACATAACTACTCCACTATAGCTGCTTCAGGGAAGGCATTCCCTTCCCTTCCCTGGACAACAACTTCCAGAAATTATAAATTGGGAAAAAAGGAATCAACCTCATCACAGTACTTAAACTGAGATTTGTTTGGGCAATATCCCTTTGGCTTGAAAGGCTCCAAGGATCCCATTCCCAAGCACTGCCTTTTGAGTGTCCTGTTGCAAAGTCTATTCTGGAATTACTGGAAGGACCCAGTCAGAGAATGTCTGTGGCCTAAAACATGAGACATAATCTGATAGACTGCAAGCTACAATCTCATGGAATGTTGCAAAGGGAGTATTATCTACTCTTTGGAAAGTTCATCTCTTTTGAGAACTTGTAGGAAATAAATTAGTATGTGACATTCTCAAATAAACTTACACACTCAAGAAAAATCATGCAAAGATTTTTTTTTAAGTCTAAGAACTTGGCTGGGCACGGTGGTTCACACCTGTAATCCCAGCACTTTGGGAGGCTGAGGCAGGTGGATCACCCGAGCTCAGGAGTTCGAGACCAGCCTGGCCAACATAATAAAACCCCATCTCTACTAAAAATACAAAAATTAGCTGGGCATGGCGGCAGGTGGCTATAATCCCAGCTACTTGGGAGGCTGAGGTGGGAGAATCGCTTGAACCCGGGAGGCGGAGGTTGCAGTGAGCTGAGATCACGCCACTGTACGCCAGCCTGGGTGACAAGAGGGAAACTTTGTCTCAAAAATAAATAAATAAATAAATAAAAATAAAACCAAAGTCTCAGAAGTGCAAAAGAGTTGTAAAGTTTTTTTAAGTCTAAGAAGAAACCTGAAAATGGTATGTACTTTCATATTTCTATAGCAATTATTTTATAGATAGATTATGTCATTCCTTTAATAAATAATAAATTTAATTCTCTTTCTTAAGAGACAGGGTCTCATTCTGTCACCCAGGCTGGAGTGCAGTGGTGTAAACTGTAGCTCACTGCAGCCATGAACTCCTGGGTGCAAGCAGCCCTCCTGTCTCAGCCTCCCAAATAGCTGGAACTACATGGGCATGCCACTAATCCTAGCTAATTTTTAATTTTTTTTGGTAGAGCTGGCATCTTGAACTCCTGGCCTCAAGTGATCCTCCCATTTTGGCCTCCCAAAGTACTGGGATTATAGACATTAGAAGGCATACCTGGTCAAATTAATTTCTTCTAAGGACAAAAACAGAACTTACCTTTGGAAATCAGCAACCAGTTTGACATCAGCTATGACAATCTTATGCTCAATAATCATGTGCTTCAGAAGTTTGTCTTGTTCAGCCACAGGAAAATGTTCTTCACAGAAAATACAAGGCACAGATGGAGAACCTTCTAAAGTGGTGGTGCCACCTGGACTTTCTGGCAGGGAAAGCGGCTCCAGGATACAATCCTTACTGTCTGGAAGAGACAAAAAAAAAAAAAAAAAAAAAAAGAAAGAAAGAAAAGCAAAGAAAGAAAGAAAGAGAAAGAAAAAGAAAGAAAGAAAAGCTGAAACCAACTCTTCATATGGATGATTTCTCATCTCCTGCATTAAAATGATCCTAAAGATACTTACATGTCTCCAAAAAGAAAATAATACATAGTGCTAGAGAGTAGGATACTTTATTATAATTTTAAACAGCTTTTGTAGCCCAGAGGCATGGAGTATTGCAAAGCAGCTCAAACTCCTCATTTGCTTGCCTGAACTGAGGAAACCCATTTGTCAGGGCAGCTGTTCAAACCTTCTTCTTGGACACTGGCCAATGGCAGCAATTCCTGGAGTACTTGCAAGGGGGAAGGCTGCAACACTCTGGGTTAAGGTTCTAAGGCTCAGTTGTGACCTACTGCTGAGAATCATCACACTAAGGGAAGTAAATGGTATACGTTAAGGCTACAGATGATGCCAGGCCTGTCTTTTAAGCTGCTTCCTGTTGCACCTGCAAACTCTTCCTTGTTTCTGATTATTTGTCACAAATAGAGAAGAAGATAGCTTTCATGCTGGGTAGACATAGTATGCGCTGGGTGGCCCTGATGACAATTTTCTACGTTGATTTATGTTTATCATTTGCCTATTACACAAGTATGTATTACAATTCAGGCTTCTGTGAACAAATAGATGAACGCTCAATCACTAGACATATGTGAGGTGGTAGACATTTTTCCTGGCTGTATTATTCCTTTTCCTAACATCATCCACAGTATCTTTAAAAGCTGAAGTGTGTAAAGTCTATGTCTCTCATTTCAGGGCCTAAAACCACAGCCAGTTGGGACAGGAGCCCCCTTTAGTCTGCCAGAGTGGACATCTAGACTGGTCACTTTAAACAGGCTATTTAGTAGTTACTAATCAGGAAACTGGGGTAAACAAACTAGGGTAAGGCCTTTGGCCTTTTCAGAAGGGCAGGCAACCTTCTTCAGAAAGAAAAGAACCTTCTTCAGAAAGAAAGATGGCTATGCCACAGACAAGTTTTCAGAATTAGGTTAATATTAGTTCTCCTGCTAAAATTTCCTATTTTTGTCTTACTTTATCTTATTTTTAAAGGCATTTTAAATTTATGAATTAATTGAATCAGTCACTCGTACATTGCTGACCATACCTTAAGAATTACATAAGCGATATAAGAAGGCAGCATTCATTCATTCACTTAACAAAAATCAACTGTCTACTGGGATGTTCAATGTTGCATGATATGGTCATTGCTACCAAGGTTAAAGTGCTCACGGTTTGTTTGAAGGTACAAATAAGTTAAAAATATACAGATGGAGAATGTACAGGGTTTACAGGAGCAGGGGTTGGGGGAGTCACTTAGCTGAGCTGGAGAAGGAAGGTGTCCTATAGGAGAGAACCTCTAATACATTACTCATACATACTCTAGTTACATTAAAGTATGCTAAATCAGACTGTTTATCTTTGGTCACAAAATTACTTACTAATATCAGAGAAGGTGAAAACACATAGGATATACATGACAGTAGGGAGAATATCTAAAATACATAAGCACTTTAGAAGCACTATTAACAAAACTGGCATTGTCAATGACTATTAAATTAGGTAATGAAATTAAGGAGTTCTGGAATTCTACAGTTCTTCAGTTGTAGGTTATATTTTTTAGTAGTAGGTTAACTTTCGTAGAAATTTAAACTCAAATGTGAAAAACAGAATGGGGGAAGGAGAGATAAGTAATATACTTATTAAACTCTATGATAGTATTTTACATCCATTAGTATATGGCAACAAAAGGCAGCATATTCTAAATAAAGGTAACATTAGTAAATATTACCTGCCACATACGAAATAACAAGTACTGTATGACATCCTTTCCACAAATTTAATTGAGATATATATATAAATTTATTTTGGTTTGACTGCTAAAAACAAGCCCATGGTATTAATCATCATCATCAATAGCACACCTAACATTTATTGGCTACTTGCTATTTGCAAATTACTTGTAAAGTGTGTTAGGACATTTTCCTAGTTAATTCTAACTATCTTATTCAGTAGTACTACTATAATCCAATCTTCCAGATGAGAGAATTAAGATTTAGAAAAATTCAATAAGTTTCCAAAGTCACAATGCTAGTGAGTAGCCGAAGCATTTTAGGTTGAGCCTAAACTCAAACGCTATGCTATTCTGTTACCTGTACCAAATGCCATTTCTCCAACTCTGTTTCTTCTTTAGTATGCATATTCGGCGCTGTGAATTTATATGTATATATTTATAAACTACTTTGAATTTATGTGTATTCTGCCAATGTCCTCCAGTCTCCCCGATACCGCCGTAGCAATTCTTACACAAATCTCAGTAGCCCACAACGTCCAGAAACCACTAGAGTACAGTTCAAGACCATAATTTTATATTTTTCCCAAGGTTTTATTGTAATCTCTCTATTATTCCTCTATGGTTTACTTGTTTTTCCCTTTTGTATGTCTAATGCTCAGTTATTCTTTTTTCAAATTAATCCTAAGAGAATGGACCTAAATATTCACATATACAAGAACCAAACTGCCTGTGGTTACTGCAAAGGTCTAGAAACAAAATTATGAATATGCAAATTTCATGCATAAGAAACTTGTGGTTTGGGAGGTATTAAGCTGTATTTGGGGGCTTGAGTTACTAGGTCACAGATTCTCACTCTGTTGCCCAGGCTGGAGTGCAGGGGCACAATCTCGGCTTACTGCAACCTCCACATCCTGGGTTCAAGTGATTTTCCTGCCTCAGTCTTCCAAGCAGCTGGGATTACAAGGGCCTGCCACTATGCCCGGCTAATTTTTGTATTTTCAGTAGAGACGAGGTTTTCACTGGCCTGGCTGGTCTCAAACTCCTGACATTAAGTGATCCTCCCACCTCAAACTCTCAAAGTGCTGGGATTATAGGCATGAGCCACTGTACCCAGCCAGAAAATAAGTTTTAATATAACAATTTTAGATAACAAGATTTTATAGTTTTCTCTCTGATTCCCAAATGATTTTTTGGCACTTTGCTCAAAATTATAACAGCATTGATCAAATGGAGTAATTTGTTTATCTCTTCGTCTTCTTGCCCAGCTTCAGGTTGTTAGCCCTTAGAAGGCAAGGTAAGTCCTAGTTGTCTTTATTTACCTGGCATGTACACTGAGTTAACTTGCTACCCCATTATGACCGAATCATTGTGTATTTATTTTATGCCAGGCATTGTTAACAACTTCACATGTACAGTATTAACTCAATTAACCCTCACATAACCCTATGAAGGAGATTCCACTTCCATCCGTTTTACAGATGAAGGAACTGAGGGGGTGAGAGGTGGAATGACCTGCCTGCAGCTATCAAGCGATGAAGCCAGGGTTTGAATCCAAGCAGTCTTGCTTAGATGAAGAGTTTAGATCTTTTCCTATAGAAAGTAAAGCCACTTATGTTCTAAACTGATGTGAGAATGGAGTGGAAAGAGGCAGGTCTCAATCTAGGGAGAACAGATGGGAAACTACTGCAGTGTCTGGGTCTAAAGGCTTGTCTGAGGCAGCAACAATGGCAGTGGATAGAGGAGAGGAGAGGGATAGAGGTTAAATGGACAGTTCTTGATCACTGATTGGCTATAGGGAGTGAAGGAGAAGCCTCCCATGTTCCTGGCTGGGGACATAGTACAAAATGAAGTGCCAGTCACCAGTCAAGGAATACATGAGGAGAAGCAGGTTTTGTTTGTTTTATGGCAGGGAAAGATAATGAATTATATTTTAAATGCATTCACTTGACCTGTTCAGAATTTAGATATTCCTCTTATGTCTGGTAAATAAGGGCAGCACAGACTGGTGACTTATGTGATGCATCTGTACTATTCTGTTTGCCAGGCCCTTCTCCAGGTTCTCCTGTGGACTTGACCCACCCCCATCTCTCCATGCCCAACAAGAGCAAATACCTCTGTTCTAATTAATTATTTACGTGTATGCCTCTATTACTATGCTAGTCTAGGAACTCCTTAAGATCAAAGACTAAATCTTACTTATTTTCATATAGTTGGTATATAATACAGTGGCCTGGCTGGGTGCAGTGGCTCATGCCTGTAATCCCAGCACTTTGGGAGGCTAAGGTGGGTGGATCACGAGGTCAGGAGTTCAAGACCAGCCTGGCCAACATGGTGAAACCCCGTCTCTAAAAATAAAAATACAAAATTTAGCTGGGTATGGTAGTGCATGTCTGTAATCCCAGCTACTTGGGAGGCTGAGGCAGGAGAATTGCTTGAACCCAGGAGGTGGAGGTTGCAGTGAGCCGAGATCATGCCATTGCACTCCAGCCTGGGTGACAGAACAAGACTCTGGAAAAATGAAATAAAATTAAAAAATAAAAATAAATAAAAAAAGAATCCAGTGGCCTGGAATAGCTGAAATAGCTATTGAATAGCTGCTATTTGATAAATATTTGCTGAATGAAGATATAAAGGAATGAATACAGACCAGAGGTACTCAGTTTCTAGGAAAGTCCTGTTTCAGGAAACACCTATATGGCTGTCTTTAGGGGAACTTTCTCTGCCTAAGACTGAGGGCAGTCCAACTATATTTACAGCCAGATGTTTAGTGCTATGGGCCTCAGTGCAACAGGCCTGCTAATAAATAATAAATAATGATGTAAAAATTACATTGAATTCTAAGATAATAAATATTCCAGAGAGTAATAAAAGTTTGTTATATTTAATTAAAAAACTTAAAATTCGTTTATCACTCTTCATGTAAGGATACTCCCCAGTAAGCAAGGAACAAGTGGCATTTGGAATTCAGAGTAAGTTATACCACTGTATCAGAGGATGTTTACATAGGATAGACCTGAATCCTCAATACATTTTAGCTTACAGCGGTGGTTTCCAAATTCGGGTTTTACCACCTGGAGAGCTTTTTAAAAAATACTGACCTCAAGACCTGATTGTAGATGGAGAAAATACAATTTTTTCCAAGCAGTAGTCCCTAGACCACTGCCTGGAAATCAACGGTTCAGAGGATGATCACATGACGATTGTGAATATCCTGATCATATAAGTGTATGTATATTTTAAATATATGGAAAAGTCCATAAATCAGGTGACAAGGCCTTGTGGCAAGGCTTATTTTATAGTCTATTCTGTCCAAGAGAGAGTCTCTAAATTACTAAGCACTGGACCAGTAGACATAAAGTAAGATTTGTCTGACAGATTGTTTACTTCCAGCTGTCACTACAAGTGTCACATTTAGATCTTACTTCACGGTACAAGACAATAGATACAAAAATATATAATCCTCTGCCACAGGGACCTTGAACCCTAAAATACAAAAGGAAGTAAATCACATCTATCTTTTTTTAGCAAAGAGGCAAACATCTTGGAACTTCTGCTTTGGCCCTAAATCCACTTTGCACGTGTGTTACACATTAACAACAAATTATCTGCTCTAGTTCTCACTTTGAACAGCAACTCTGTTCAAATGAACTGAAAAAAAAAAAAAAAAAAAAAACACCATCCCAAGGAAGCTGAATTTTTGAGGAGATCCTATGCTGATTATTAATATTTTTATTGATTCTGGGTAAGATCCTCAAAGTTACAAATTATTATTCTAGAGAAGTGCTTCTTAAAATTCTTCAATGTGCACATAAATCGCTTAGAGGTTTTGTTAAAATGCAGATCCTGATTCAGTAGGTGTAAGGGCCATGGAAATGCGCCATTCAAAGCTCCTGCTGCCATGAACATAATTGACCAGAGGATCTCAGGTGTGGTGCTCTGAAATCCCATTTGCACTGAGGCTAAGCCTCCCACAGGCTGCTCTGAGTCAGTGAAAAGGGATTAATATCCAGCATGCAGTTGACCCCCAAAAAACACGACTTTGAACTACACTTACACAGGAATTTTTTTCAAAAAAAGTTTATACCAAGTGTGCCGATGTCTCCTCTCTCCCCTTCCACCTTGTCCGTATCTTCAGCCTCAGCCACCTCTGAAACAGCGTAACTAATCTATTCTCTTCCTGAGCCTATGCAATTGGAAGACAATTATGATGATCCACTTCCACTTCATGAACAGTAAATATATTTTCTCTTATGTTTTTAAAAAATATTTCTTTTCTCTAGCTTATTTTATTGTTAAGAATATGGTATATAATATTTATACAAAATAAATGTGAATCGACTGTTTATGTTATGTTTTGGTCAACAGTAGGCTCCAAGTAGTTAAATTTTGAGGGAGTAAAAAGTTATACACAGATTTTTGACTGGGCAGGGGGGCTGGTGACCCTAATCCCTGCATTGTTCAAGGGTCAACTGTATATTAAAAACTCCTAAAACTCAATAGCAAAAAAAAAAAAAAAAAATAAGTTTAAAAAATAAGCAAAGGACATGAATAGACATTTCTTCAAAGAAGACATACAAACATCCAATAGGTATATGAAAAGGTGCTAATCAGCAGGGAAATGGAAATCAAAACCACAATGAGATATCATCTCACACCTCCTAAGATGGCCATTATTAAAAAAAAAAAACAGAAAATTACAAGTGTTGACAAGGATGTAGAGACATTGATAACCTTGTGTACTGTTGTTGGGAATGTAATATACCTTATGCTATCATCTGATAGTTTCTAGGGAAGCCCATTTTTTCAGTTTATAAGCAAACATAAGCAATAGCAAAACGAGATAGGTAGGGGTTGAGTGAGAATACTTGGCAACTATCCTACTGTAATATTAAAGCTATGAACATGTCCAACCTTTCTAGAAATACCCAGACATTTCTTTCTTATACATTCCTAAGGTACTATCCATCCATAAGATTCCCCCATGATGGACTGGGAAGTTGGCTATTTCCAAATTTACTCTTTTTGTCTAGAAAACTCTTAACGAGTTCAGGAGCTAATGGATTCAGCAACAAATCAGTTGTTAGACCTGAGGTGGATCTCTCTGTAGAAATGGCTTGATTTCCCATCCATATGATGGGTGAACTGCCTGGTTAATAAGACAATGCTGATGAAGCTCCTTTCCCTATTATGCCAGCAAAGCACTGCAGAATCCAAGATTTTGACTGCTGCCCCATTTCCATGTGGCATTTCTTAGTTTCAAAACCACCTAATAATGAAAATGTGGTTAAACTTCCTTTCTCAAGCAACTTTGGTTAAAAAGTGGGAAACTAATGATGCAATGGTTAAATTTCTTGGCTATAGATTATGTATGTTTCTGGTTTATACATGATACCTTCTTACCTTAATCAATTTCATAAAGAGGAATCAGTGCTGTCTACATTAATAATGCAACAGTAACAATGATGTGTAAGCAGTAGCTTTTTGAAATATAAATTCATTATATTTTAGAGAGAAATAAGCACTAGGAAGAGAAAATAAATGGATAAAAACAAATCCCTCTTTATTAATAAGATATATTATTGATTTATTTGTAGATTTAAATCAGAAAAGATTTCTAGTGTTAAAAATATGGGCTTTGAAACATATATGGTTAAGTATATTCAGTTCTATGGAAATACTTTCTATAACTCTAATGTTTATTGCCAATGAAATTTAGAATCTAAAAGGAAATGAAGGATGAAGGATCATACTATATGCTATATGCTTACTTGACATACTCCTTCACATCAAAGATATTTCATTATCTCTACTGCTTTTACTCTGCACTACTGAAGATACTTCAGAGCATTCAAATTAAGACTACTGCAAGTTCCTACTTTGACAGGGCCAGGACTAGAGATGCTGGGGCTCTAGGCAGAATTCAAGGCTGGGTGTATATTGTGTTCTAAGAGGTGGATACTAATGGACACTAAATTCTCAGTGTTATTTCCTTTCTACCAGTAGAATAAGCAGACATTAGGGATTTGGAAATATAAATGTAAAATGATTTTTCAACGGTAAAGGGGAAAATAAGCAAAAAAGACATTAAAATCCTAACCTTAGTTCTGGTAAATTTAACTAACCAGAATAACCTATTGCAAACAAGCTGGTGATCCTAACAGGAGGGCCAGCGTAACTAAAGACATTGACCAAAAAAAAGGCTTTTTGGCAAGAACGGGGAAACAAAGTGACTGGTGAGTGCTTTTATTTATTCAATTCTATAGAGGAAAAGATAGAACAGAAGGGAAGGCAAACTCTGACACAGATAGATTTGATTAGTTATTGGCCTGTCTTATACTTTCTAAATAAGTATCGCCCAACGGAAATTTCATAGTACATTAACAGAGGTTGGATTTAACCTAATTTAATTCATTTGATTTGACAGAGAATTACTTTGGAAATAGTAGTCTAGTTAATACTTTAATGAAATGAGTTGGCACCTAGAAAATTGTAAATTACCTATCTGATGCACTGTATTATAATTAATGTTTTTAATAGAATCATACATTTCTGAGTTATGGGGATACGATTATCTCTATTTACAAAATTAAGCACTATGACACATTTTTACTTTAGTGTTTAATGTCTTAATTCATTAACATGACCAATATTTTAATATAATAAATGGTTTGTTTTTATGGAACAGGTAAAGAATGTTTTTTTTAGGCATATAAAAGTTAATAAAGTCAGGGTGCTGTGGCTCATGCCTCTAATTACAGCATGTTGAAAGGCTGATGCAAGAGGATCGCTTGAGCCCAGTAGTTCAAGACTGGCCTGGGCAACATGGCAAGACCCAGTCTTTACAAAAAACAAAAAATTAGCTGGACATGGTGGTACACACCTGTGGTCACAGCTACTTGGGAGGCTGAGGTGGGAGGATTGCTTGGGCCCAGGAGATTGAGGCTGTAGTAAGCTGTGATCGTGCCTCTGCACTCCAGCCTGGGTGACAGAGTAAAACCCTATCTCAAAAAACAAAGGCAAAATGAAAATTAATAAAAAAACTTTTGAAAGTACCAATATAATCACTGATTTAAATTCTTATTTTTGAACATGTGAATTTCTCAAACTTTTCAAACAATACATATATATTTCTCATACTACAAATTAGTATATAAAATTGCTATAAAGCAACACTCAATGACTTGAAAAGGAAAATTAATAAATTGTCTTTTGGTTCTAGTATATGAGATAGAAACTTTCTTAAAGTTAGGCAAGTCTTAGTTGATACTCATTTTATCACAATTTTATGAACTTATTTCCCTAAAAAGTAATTCTCCCTTCTAGTCTACTTTCAGGCAAAAGGCTGTGCTAGATACTGAGGAGCGAGCAATCGAAGAAATAGAGCTACCCTACCCTCAAAGAACCCACATTTTTTTTTTTTTTTTGATACGAAGTCCCACTCTGTTGCCCCAGGCTGGAGTGCGGAAGAATCCACATCTTTTCTACCAGAGAGGCTGGTCATGTTCACAGACACATCTAACACCACAACTTTAGAATGTCAGGGAGCAAGATGGTCAAATAGAAACCTTCACCGGTAATCCTCCTGCCAGGAACAGCAAATTGAAAAACTATTCACACAAAAAAAATGCACCTTCATAAGAACGAAAAATCAGGTGAGCAATCACAGTACCAGTTTTAACTTCATATCCCTGGAAGAGGCACTGAAGAGGGGAGGAAAGACAGTCTTGAATTAACAAGTCACCCTTCCTCCATCCCCCAGCAGTGGCCATGTAGCTTGGAGAGAGAATCCATATGTTTGGTCGGGGGAGAGTGCAGTGATTGTGGGACTTTGCATTGTAACTCAGTGTTGCCCTGTTACAGCTGAAAGCAACACCAGGTAGAACCTGGCAGGTGCACATGGAGGGAGCATTTAGACCACCCCTAGTCAGAGGGGAATCACTCATCCCAGCAGTCACAACCTGAGTTCCAGCAAGCCACATGCTAAGGTGTGCTTAGGTCCCAAATAAATTTGAAAGGCACTAGGCCACAAGGACTGCCAGTAGATGTGGGGTGCATGTGACCCAGTGAGACACCAGCCAAAGTGTCTAAGGGAGTGCTTGTGCCATCTCTCCCTAGACTCCAGGCAGCATAGCTCGCAGCTCTGGAGATGCTCTCCCTTCACTTGAGTAAAGCAGAGGGGAGAATAAAGAGGACTTTGCCTTGGAACTTAGATACCAGCTCATCCACAGTACACAGGTAATGGGCAGAGTCCTGAGGACCCCATTCCAGGCCCCAGCTCTGGAACCACATTTCTAGACACACCCTAGGCCAGAATGGAATTCACTGCTCTGGGGGGAAGGACCTAGTCCTGGGCAGAATTCAGGTGACTAAAGAGTCTCTGGACCCTGAATAATTAGCAGCAGTACCCAGGAAATACTTGCTGTGGGCCTTGGGTGAGACTCAGAGATGTGCGAGCTTTAGGTGTGGCCCAGCACATTCCCAACGGTGGTGGCTATAGAAGAGACTCTTTCTGCTGGAGAAAAGGAAAGGGAAGAAGAGCAAAGGGGATCTGGTCTTGTAGTTTAGGTACCAGCCACAGTGGAGTAGAGCACCAAGCAGACTCTAGGGTCCTTCATTCCAGGCCTTGGCTATTGGACAACATTTCTGGACCTGCCTTGGACCAGCAAGGAGCCCACTGCCCTGAAGAGAGGGTGCGAGGCCGGGCAGCATTCACCACAAGGTGACTGAGGCGCCCTTGGGCCTTCAGTGAACATAGGTGGTAGCCAGACAGTACTTGCCACAGGTCTGCAGTAGTGGTGGCCATAGGGAGAGACTTCTCTGCTTTTGGAAAGGTAGGAAAGTCATTGTCTTATGGCTTGGGTACTAGCTCAGTCACAGTGGAATACAGCACTAGGTAGATTCCTACAATTTCTGACTCTAGGTCCTGGCTCCTAGATGGCACCTTTGGACCCACCCGAGGGTGAGGGGAATTCGCCATCCTCAAACCAAGAAAAAAATCCATACATCTAGAGTGAAATCACTTTTGACAAAGGTTTCAAGAACATACACTGGAAAAGAACAGTCGTCTCTTCATAAATGGTACTGGGAAAATTGCGTGTCTATATGCAGAAGAATGAAACTAGGTCCCTATCTCTTGCTATATACAAAAATCATATTAAAATTGATTAAAGATTTAAATCTAATACCTCGAAGTTTGAAACTAGTGAAAGAAAAACACTGGGAAACTCTCCAGGACACTGGACGAGACAAAGATTTCTTGAGTAACAAATACCTCATAAGCACAGGTAGCCAAAGCAAAAATGAACAAATGGAATCTCATAAAGTTCAAAAGCTTCTCTACAGCAAAGGAAACAATCAACAAAGTGAAGAAACAACTCACAGAATGGGAGAAAATATTTGCAAAGTATCCATCTGACAACAGATTAATAACCAGAATATAATCAGCTCAAACAACTCTATAAGAAAAAAAAAATTCATGATCTGATTTTAAAATGGGCAAAAGATCTGAACAGGCATTTCTCAAAAGAAGACATACGAATGGCAAACAGACATATGAAAAGGTGCTCAACATCACTGATCATCAGAGAAATGCAAATCAAAACTATAATTAATGTCATCTCACCCCAGTTAAAATGGCTTTCATCTAAAAGACAGAAAATAATAAATGCTGCTGAAAATGTGGAAAAAAGGGAACCCTCATACACTGTTGGTGAGAACATAAATTAGTACAGCCACTATGGAGAACAGCATGAAGCTTTCTCAAAAAATCAAAAATAGGACTACCATGTGATCCAGCAATCCCACTGCTAAGTATATACCCAAAAGAAAGTAACTCAGTATATTGAAGAGATAATCTGCATTCCTGTTTGTTGCAGCACTGTTCACAATAGCCAAAATTTGGAGGCAACCTAAGTGTCCATCAGTGGAGGAATAAAGAAATAGTACTCCACTCTGCCATAAAAAAAGAATGAGATCTTGTCATTTGCAAAAACGTGGATGGAACTGGAAGTTATTATATTAAGTGAAATGAGCTGGAAACAGAATGACAAACTTTGCATGTTCTCACTTATTTTTGAGAACTAAAAATCAAAACAACTGAGGTCATGGAGATAGAAAGTAGGATAGTTACCAAAGGCTGGGTAGTAGGGGGCAGGAGGAAGGGAGTATGGCCAATGGGTATAACTATAGTTAAACTGAATAAATAAGATGTAGTATTTCATACCACAATTAAGTGATTACCCTCTATAATAATGTATTCTACATTAAAAAAATCACTAAAGGAGTAAAATTAGAATGTTCGTAAGACAAATAAAGGATAAATGCTTAAGGTAATGGATATTTTATTTATCCTAATGTGATTATTATGCATTATATGTGTGTATCAAAATATCTCAGTTATTCCATAAATACATACACCTAGTATGTATCCACAAAAACTTTTTTAAAGTTAAAGAAAAAAGAACGTCAGAAGCATCAGAGGAGAAAAAAAAACAAAGTATAATTTTAAGATAGCCCATATCTAGCAAGTAAGATACTAAATTACTAGATTAATTTCCTCTAGTTCCAGTTACATGCCTGCCTGCTAACGCAGGTGGTTTGGCCTTACTTTGAGGCATTTAATAAGTCCTTTTTCTTCAAGTTACTTGGACTCACCAGAATTTGGACTGCTGTTAGAAAATATAGTTATAAGCAGTCTTTTAAAGTTCCTGCAAAACACCTGAGATTCAGTCTTGTTCAGGACATTTAAAAAATATAATCTTCCAATTTAATTGTCTACTGACCATTACTCTTATGTTCTCAGTGACATTAAGTATCATAAATCCCATCTCCATGATGTAATAGAATCCTCTACAAATATGTGACCACATCAGAAAAATCATTTGACTTCACAGAGGAAGGGTGAGGTAATAAAATGATGCTGGACAATAAAACAAGACACAATAGATTTTACTCCTAGTATTTCGGATACAGTATTAAATTTCCTGTTTTACATAACAATTACAAAAATAAATCCAAAAAGTGATATAAATCTCTTATCTCTAAAAGAATACGTGGTCTAGTTTATATGAATGGTACATGTTGCAAATTACTCATAACAATTAACAATGAATTATGCCAGCAGTTAATCTGATTAGCACTGGCTTCTATGGAATGTCTAAATGGAACTTGACTGAAAATGACATCCTAATGAATACCATTATTTTTATTTTCAGGCAACAATTCTCAATCCTAACAGTATACATGAATCAACTTGGGGGCTTTGAGAATATACTGATTTTTTTTACACAGTGAGTCTAATGTAATTTCCTGATGGTGGCTGGGATATGTTTTGTATTTTATTTTTTTACTTTATCTTATTTTATTTTTTTACTACTCCCAACTGCTTGGACAGAGATATGCTTTATGTGAAGGCACAAACCACTGTTCTAATGAAAAGTTGGTATGATCAATTGTATGACTTTATAAGTTAGCATAAGAAGATAAACACTACATAGAGTAAGGGTTAAAAAATGGTTTCTGTTTTTTAGGAAAATATATTACCTTTTCTATAGGTTTTGGAAGAAGACATATTTCGTTATAGACATTATATTTTGTAGATAAATGATGAAAAAAGAAATGACTATGAAATGTAATTAGACTACGGTCTTTATTAATATATGTTCCTTTGAGTCTGCTCATATATATTTAATAAATTGAAGAAAAATGTCAGAATAAAAGTTGTTTTCGTTTATATGTATTTTTTCCAGCACACTAATGGTTTGAATCAATCCATGCCAAGGTTTCTCATTATTAAAAGCAAGCCTGAACAATATGTAAAGATCTTTAATACAACTCCTGAAAATTCTGAGTCCTTCCTTACAGCAAATAGGGACATTTTCAAGAAAGCCACGAATGAGGATGAAGATCCCTCCAAGGCATTTCTTCCCGGGTTTTAAAAACACCTGACTAATAGAGGTCTATATCAGGGTTAGATATTTAATTTTGATAAAACTGACCTCAATTAGACATAAGTGCCCCCAAGGACCTACATTTTGAAGAAGGAAGCATGAATCCTAGAACTCAAGGATGCAAAGAATCAACTGGACTATGATTCTGGATGCAAATCCAGTGGAGAATTAACCATGTTACTCTTTTTACTGGGAATACTTAACTGGACTGATTCTGGATGCAAATCCAGTGGAGATTTAACCATGTTTCTCTTTTTATTAGGATTGCTCTGGTTACAAAGTTACATTGATATTGAATGTTCTGTCCCTAGCACTCTTTCCCCATATGATCTCTATTATTCTTATTGTGTGATTTTGTAGAATGCAAAGTTTTTCAGCAACACAAATATGGTATTAGAGTACAAGTACCTGAATATAACGAAGTATTTTTAAGGTAGAATAATACACTGGGACAGACAAGGGTATCTACTGGCCAAGCCTGATCAGCTCAGCTTCTAGACTTTGATAAATCCTTGATAAAGATGGTGGGATTAGGAAATAAAGGCATTTCGCATATTGAAAAAGTGCTTCTGGTACAGTGTATCATAGCTTACAGGTAGGAAGGGCCTAGAATTTAGAGATAAGAAAGCTGTGACCCAAAACCTTTTTTCTACCAAGCCATCCTCCTTAGCGAAGTGCTACAAGTCTTCTTGCATATGCCAATGTCCGCTATGATAAATGACTGGCTATCTTAACTGTTTCTGTATCAAGTTAACAACCAACTCAACAATGAGGCTTTGTATCTCCTGGATGCGGTTCTAGTGTTTTGTTCCTGCAAAACAATAAGAAAACAGTGTTTTGTTTATCAAAACATGCTTTACCACTAATTGTACTGGAATAATTTATTCCCCCCAAAATCCAGACACACAAATGCCATACAGTGAGATAAACATATTAAATGGAGAAAGGTAATATAGTATCACTCAAGATTCCCAGTCTTATGATTTGTGGTATTAATTCATGGAAAAAAAGGACACTGATATCAAGGAGATGTAGAGTCTTTTATATTCAGCAAATTGTAAAAGAAAAAGAAAATCCATTGTATCTTAAAATTTAATTTGATAACACATCCTGGGAATAAGATCATGAACTCATTCGAGGTCTTGCCATTCATGGTCCATATGCTTCTATACTAATGACTAACAAGAGGCAACTATATTTGAATACTAACAAATCAAGGTGTATCAGTCAGGTACTGTCATATTAATACCATATAACAAACTGCTCCAACACACAGAAGCCTAAAACAATTAGTAGTTGTTTAGCTTACACTTCTGTGAGTTGACTGCATGGTGTAGAAATGCAGAGTCTTAAAAGTGGAGAAACTTTTCAAAAAATCTAGATTAAAATAAAATGCCCAACTGACTGTTTGTTTGAAGTTATTAAGTGGCAATCAATGAAACCAAGCCAGATGTTTATACAAACTACATAAAACGGATTATCAGTAATCTTGAAAAAACAGAGAGTAAATCAAAATAAGCAAGCCAAGGAACAATTACATGCATTGAAAAAACACCATGGTTTTGGTATATTTTACTTTGATCCAGAGGTAGGTAGTTATCATGATTCTAAAAAATTTTCTACTTTGTGCTCTTAATTTTTAAATATGCAAAAAAAAATTCAGGAATAATATCTATACCCTTTTCTTTTGTATTTCTTGTGTTATTAAATCATTCCAAATTTCTGTTTACCAAATGATCCTATGTAGGATAACGATCTAGTGTTTACAAAATGATCTCATATAGGAACAGGAAAAGACAAAAAGCAACACATTGTAGTTCTTAAGGAAGATACAGATAATACTAATTAGGAATTCCAAGCTACCAAGAAAAACTGTTCTTTGCCTGATGGTAAGTCCTATTCTAATTAAACAAAATTTAAAAAAACTACAACAATCAAACAAACAATTAAGTCCTGCAGATTTCCAGTTCAAAAACTGATTCAAAATACTCAGTCAACTAAGCTGTGTTTTGCGTGTATGTGTTTGCATGCGCACACAGGCATATGGTATATTTTCTAAATCTAAAATGAGCTTTTCTTTCCTGAAGGTCAACTTTACTGCCTTTCCGTTTCTGTACTTTCACACAGAGTCACTTTCTCTGGTCACTAGGCGAAAAGCTGTCTCTCACTGAGGTATTTTCCTTGATGGATTTGATTTATAGGAAAATTAAATTCACTTTCATGGCAAATTGTCATGAGGTACCTTTGAATTTCTAGAAAAGGCACACAAAATCATTCGGATTCATTTGAATGGGTCTTAACTGGGCCACAGTTAACAAAAATGCATAGCTGTCTCTACGAAAGAAAAGAGTTAGTTCCTGATGCTTGAGAATTTCATTCAGCTGTGGGAACATCCAGGGAAATCCTGGTGAAGGTCTTGGCTGGGGCAGGCTCCCTACCATCTCTGCTATTTTGAAAGGTCAGTGGGCTCACATCCCCCTTCTGGAAAAAGGAAATGTCAATACTAGAGAAAACTTTGTTTCGCTCCATGCCTCTCAGGTCTGAAGCTCACACCTTCTACTATTTTCCTAGTCAGCTGATATCCCCTATCAATGAGAGGCACATTAACAAAAAGGAATGGATAAAAAGGGGAAAGAGAAGAAAATGAAAGGAACTTTTAGAAGTAGGCAAAAGAAAAAGAGAAAAAAAAAAGGCAGCAAAAGCTAATCACGTTAGCAATTATTAAAGGGTTGTTCATTGCCCTTTTTGTATTTCCTCTTTATTCTCCAATCTTTTCTCATTCTCAACTCTGATTTTACACAGCCTAAAGCATTTAAGAAATAATACCTTTCAAATAGAATGTGATACTTTTCAGTAAGATAACTAAAGTTAAAACATATTAAGAAAATGTTTGATTGCTGAAACTGATAAAGATGAGATCAGCATCGAAAGATACTAGCTTTACCAAATCCCAGCAGTCCACTGAACACTGATTATTGATCATATATGATAGCAACTGAATAAAATACAGAAATGTAAAATAAGATATTTGGGTTGTATGAAATAAGTGAACAATAATTCTATTTAACATGTCCAATATACTTAAGAATAGATTAAGAGACTACAGTAGTGGTCAGAGTCTTTCAGAGCAGAAAGATGCTTTGCTCTGAATCTCACTGCAAGCTGCCATTTTTGCTGTATTCTAAACCAGTGATTCACAATTAGGGAGAGGATATTGTTACAATAAATTGGAAAGCATTGTTACCACCACCCTCCCACCTTCCTATGAAAACCATTGGAAAGAATAAACACTTACTCAAAAAGGAATAAAGAATAGAAAGTTTATGAATATCAAAGAGATGATTCCTACAGTTATTAGAATATATGTATTTTTTGATGCATTCAGGTATTATTTATGAACTTCAGGAATTATTTATTTAAAATTTAACATTTATGTCACACTGATAATTCTGTAAAGGAAGACCCAGAACTATAAATAGCCCAGGGATATTTTGAAAAGGAAAAAACCACAACATTCCTGGCATTACTAGTTTTTGGAGAAGCAATCGTTTTAGTAGTACAATAAAACTTTAAAGGTTTCAATAGGGTTTTCTGTGCTCCACATACCTAAATTTTATAATTATTTTCAAAAGTCAGTTTGGTTGTTATGATAAGCTGGTGAGGTCTTCAAATATCTTATCTGAAATCTCAGAAGCTATTGCAGCTCTTACCCCATTGTCAAAAAAAAAAAAAGTCTTCATTTTTTGGTTTTTGAATTTTTGTCTAGTAATAACCCTGGACCAATGTTAGTAACCAGATGGCCAGATAGTAACTATATAGCAATCTTAAGAATTAAAAAGTAGGCCTTGCACTGTGGCTCATGCCTGTAATCCCAGCACTCTGGGAGGTCGGGGCGGATGGATTGCTTGAGGCAAGGAGTTTGAGACCAGCCTGACCAAAATGATGAAACCCTATCTCTACTAAAAATACAAAAATTAGCTGGGCATGCTAGCGGGTGCCTGTAATCCTAGCTACTTAGGAGGCTGAGGGAGGAGAATCACTTGAATCTGGAAAGTGGAGGTTGCAGTGAGTCAAGATAGTGTCACTACACTCCAGCCTGGGTGACAGAGTGAGTGAGACTCTGTCTCAAAAAAAAAAAACAGAATTAAAAAGTAAATGTACAAATGTTACTCACAGTTCCTTCTCTCTGCGGTAAGGTGAAAATACTACTCTTCACAGCTTCTATTTGTCCTTACTAAAGCAAAGCAGAGCCAACAAAGTATCTGCCTTCAATAGCTTCCTTCTGGACCCTTCCTTCTCCAAACACTGACCCTTCTTTTCTACAGAGCGGCACCCAGTACTGCTCTTGGTCTTTTACCATCTGCTCTTATTCAAAATGAAATGAACAGCCCTCAGTGATATTCTGTACTTCTTGGTCGACCAAGGCAATACTTTGATTAAAACTCTTACCAAATTATTTTAACTAAGCCTTATAGTGTTTTGAAACAAACTTTTCTGAATAAAAAAGCTGAATGCATTGTTCACTGTAAAACTTTCAAGCCAAGTGAAAAGAAAAACTACCTGTAATCTCACCATTCAGAAATAACCACCATTAACATTATGATGATTTTTCTTTGTATATAGGCATACTTCACTTTATTGTGCTTTTTACAAATTGAAGGTTTGTGGCAACCCTGCACAGAGCAAGTCTATTGGTGCCATTTTTCCCCAACAGCACATGCTCACTTTGTATCTCTGTGTCAAATTTTGGCGACATTTCAAACTTTTTCATATTATTATGTCTGTTATGGTGATCTGTGATTGGTGATAGTTGATGTTACTAATTGTTATGTAATCATTTTGGGGAGCCAACAAATTGTGCCCATGTAAGATGGTGAACTTGAAGTTAAATGTGTGTGTTCTTACTGCTTCACTGACCTGCCATTCTCCTTTCTCCTCTCTATTCCCTGAGACACAGTGATATTCAAATTAGGGCAATGAATAATCCTACAATGGCCTTTAAGTGTTCAAGTGAAGAGTTCCAAGTCTCACTTTAAATCAAAAGCTAGAAATGATTAAGCTTAGTGGGGAAGGGATGTGGAAAGCCAAGAGAGATTGAAAGCTAGGCCTTTTGTGCTAACCAGCCAAGTTGGGAATGCTGAATTGTTGAATGAGGCTGAAAGTGCTACTCCATTGAACATACAAATAAGAAAGCAAAACAACCTTATTACTTATATGGAGAAAGTTTTAGTGAAGGGAGAAGTCAATAAATGCAACAAACTTCATGGTTGTCTTTTGTTAAGAAATTGCCACAGCCACCCCAACCTTTAGCAACTCCTGCCGACCAGTCAACACTACTCTGACCAGTCAGCAGACAAACAATGAGGCAAGACTCTGCACCAGCAAAAAGATGACAACTCACTGGAGGCTCAGATGAGCGTAAGCATTTTTAGCAATTAAGCATCTTTTAATTAAGGCATGTACATTTTTTTGACATAATACTATTATTGCACACTTAAGAGTGTAAACATCGCTTTTATATGTACTAGGAAACCAGAAAAATCCATTTGACTTGCTTTATTGTCATACTGCCTTTATTATGGTGACTTGAAACCAAACCCTTAATATTTCTGTATATTTCAACATATATTTTTATTAAAATTCCAAAAAATACTTTCTGGATACATGGGTTTTTTTCCATTTAATATGCCACAAATAACTTTCCACACCATTGAATATCCTTCTATAAAATTACTTACAAGAACCACAGTACTCTAACATTGAAACATAACACAATTTGTTTAACCGATTCTCCTGGTTAGATGCTTGCTTAGGTTGCATACGTTTCTTGTTACCATAAATAAAGGTACAACGAAAACACCTGGACCTAATTTTTGCCATTTTTTTAATGGTAATTTTCTCAAGATAAATTATTAGAAGTAGAATTTCTAGGTCAAAGAGCATGGACATTTTAATGTGGATTACTTATATGTTATATTGTGGCCAAAGAAAGTTTGGGCCTTAACATTTAGGAGGTACCATTAGTAGAAGAGATTAGATATCTTAATGGTTGATTTTGAACATAAACATAATTTCATTCTTTCATTCTGATACAAAGAGTCAGAAAGCATGGTCAATAATTTCTCCAGCCTCAAGAGCTCCTTATTTCCTTCTAGGGCAGAACATCCTGAGTAGAGCTTTATGACAAGTGTAACCTATTCCTGGGTAGCAATGCAGTCTCTTTTCAAAAGCTTCTTTCAGCAAACAGGCAGGTTAGGGCTGAGAGCAAACAATCTGTGTTTTACTAAGGTCTGTTTTTTTTTTTTTTTAAATTTAAGGAATAATTTGTTTAAAACTTCCTTTCTTCCCTTGTCCCATCCTCTAAAGCTGAGAGACATTTTTGCAGTAATTTTATTGATTATTAGACACTAACAAAGGGCAGTTCTCCTCTTAAAGTAACCTACAGTTATTATAAATAATTCCATAACACAAGTTAAATTCTTGAGTTTGAGTAGCTGGTATAAATAAATAGTGTTTGTGACCAGTGGTAAATGGGTCTGCAGGACCAATGATGTATCAAGGCCTCCAGCGGTAGTTCTCAAAGTGAGGATTTCTAACCACAACATCAGCATCACAGGAAACTCATTAGATATGCAAATTACTGGGCCCTAGCCCTGGACCTAGTGAATCAGAAACCCTTGGGTGGAGCCCAGAAATCTGCATTTTAAAAAGCTGACCAGGTGAGTTTGATGCAGTTTAAGAACCAATGGTGTAGTGACCTGAGACAACATCTTGAAAAATGCTTAAATTATTTCATAGGATTTGAAAGGTGCAAGAGAGACAGATGTCAAAATGTGACTAGAGGGAAAGACTGGTTAGGGGTAACTTGCTATGTCATAACAATGTTTGGACTTTATAAAGTATTTCAGCTTTTCCCAAAGAGTGGTTAGGACCAGAATTATTCAGGGCAAGACCTAATTAAATTCTAGGGGTAGAGCCCACAGCAGAAGCCCAAGGTGCAGAAGTATAATTTTTAGGTCAAAGAGTATGTACATTTTAATGTGGTTTACTTATATATTATGTTGTGGAAGTTTGGGCATTAGCATTTAGGAGTTGCATTCCATGCAAAGTGTAAGCCAGGGCAATGAGTTTTGAATATTAATGTACATAAACCAATGGATTGGCAATGTATCTAATTCACCGGCTTATGCACACTAATATTCAAAACCCCTGCCCTGGCCTACACTATTGCCTAGAAAAGGTCACTGTGGCTCCCAGGGGCTGGCACCCTCCTAGTCAATTTCAACCTTTGTTTGAAATTCCAAGATTCATTTTATGTTTTCTAAATCACTGTTTTCATTTATATTGCTCAATGTTTTACAACTGAAACCTATGTATCCAGAGGTGAAGATTCTGACAGAGAATTTATCCTTTTGAACAGAGGTAGCTCTGAAGAGCAGGGTCTGAACTTTCATGAAGCCTGAGAACCAAAGAAACTGGCCACAAAAATGTATATATGTCTATATCCATTTCTCAGGAGATAGTGTTCACAGCTTTCACAGGTTCTCACAGAGATATGTGATGCTCATAAAAGCTTAACAAAACCAAACCCACAAGAAGTGCACTGGCATAGAAAGCAAATGATTATTTACTTACAACTGAGACAAATACTGCCGAAAATGCTGACATTGCAGAGCTGTGTATTAACTACACAAACAAATGCAAATCAACAGCATGTACTGTGTAACTCTGAGGAGTGAGACAAATTTGAGAGGTCACGTTGCCCAGTGTGATGATATGGAGCTCCAAAAGCTGGGACTTTCATAACTGAGGGGCTTTACTCTCTTTAAGGTCAGATTGATAAAGAAGATGGCCTGTTTCTATTAGGCATTATGCTAGGAAGTTTACATGTAATCTCTGATTTAATTATCAAAAATGTCCTGTGAGGAAGGCAGTATTGCTATTGTTAAGTAGTAAGAATCATAAAACAGTTTTAAACTCATCCCAGTGGGTCAGTGACAACTCAATTCCATCACCACATTTCTGAATCACTGACGACAGCCTCATTTAATGACTATACTGCCATAGCTAATGGGCCCCAATCCCCACACACTCCTGCTTTTGACAGTCGGCCAGTCCCTAACCTCTACTATTCTCAAAACCCTCAATAAGATCAGCAGTCTGCTTTATTCAGAAAGACTGTGCCTTACAAGTATACATTTCCACTGTTCAACAGTAAATCCAGCTTTCTGTTTCACATATTGAGTAGTGGCCTTTTCCTTGACAAAAAGGTTACACACAGGGTTACACAGCCAGGAAGAAATGAAGAGGACTGGAATCCACAGTCTGACTCCAGAGCCCAAGCGCATTATAGCTCATAATATACTCCCTGAGCAAATATCTTAACATTAAGATTATGATGGAGAAACCTCAGTTTTCCCCTCCTCCTCTTGACAATAGTAATATTGTTAATGAAATACAGTATATATTTTATTACTGCTCTGAATTATTTTTTTTATGGACACTGTGAATGTCTAAGTCGCTATGAAGTTAGGCAGTATATTTATCGACTTTTATAACCAAAAGTATCCATATTTCTAATTGGAACAAATTTAAAATATAACTTCTTAAGTGCTAAGCTTTGAAGAGTTATTAAATAGGAAAAACAGCATATTTTTATACTAATAAGACAAAATATTTTTCTTAAAAATATATAGCCCTCTATATTGTTAATAAAATATCCTGAGAGGCAATCCTACAAAATAAATGTTTTGTCATAAATTACCTTTATTTACATATTTACTTGTTAGCCTTTAATATATCAATACAGAAAATAAATCATGTAAATCATGAACTTTTTAAAAAAAAATACATAACTATGGCAAATAGACAAATAATCCCTACAAAAATTGAATCTAAAAATGCTATTTGGTATGGGAACTTAGAGTACCAGGTTCTCTTTGTAATTACAATATCCCATACAGTGCTCTCTCTTTGGCTTTCATGCTGAGATTTAATATAAAGCTGAAAATTCCTGGCTAGCAGCTTGGCCATTTTAAGAACCATTAATCTGGGCAAGCAGTCTATACACGTGGCTCAATAATCTTTTTATTTTTCTATTACTTTTTTAAATGTCTGAGTAATTTGAGAAACAGGACATGAAGAAAGACGAAATCTATTGAGGATGCAAAACTAGAAGGGCAGATTGTAGGAAAGAGGAGAGCTATTAAATGCAGGCTGGCTGAGAGTAAAGAATTCATTGTAGAGAAATAGAAAGTAATGAGTTAGGGAACACCAATTTCTGTAGAAAATGAATACACCCTAGATACTCATAAGCTACAAGACAGTGAACAGAATAAATTGTTTAGCAGAGGATAATACTCGAAACCTTTAGCATACTGCTTTAAAAACTAAACCATTCTAAAATGTTTAATGCCTTAGTGTTAAGTCAAAAGATGTTACTTAAAAACCAAGTAATGGACTTTATTTGGAACAAATGGTTGTTTAGGTCACCTTGTTTTTTAAAGAAGTTTTATATTACAGAATATTCAAGTGAAAGCGAGCTGAATAATACAAGACCTTTGACTAGAGGCTTTGATATTCAAGAGGATTAAGCAAATGAGCAATGGTGTCTTTTAATGGAGAGAAGATTATGAATAAATTAATAAAAACAGATACACTCCTAAACAAATCATAAAGGTTTAAAAAATTAGAGAATTTGGGATGAAATGTTATGTGGTAATATTTAGGCAAGAAGCATGAAAATAAATTAGGGGAGAAGTTAACACTAAAAAATGAGTATTTTTTCCATCATCAGTTCCAGAGTTACCATTCTTTCCTCCTGGAAAAAGCAAGAAATGATTGTCAAAATAGGCTCAAATGAAATCATCACTTTTCTTAATCTGAAAAACAAAAACATAACCAGAAAGTAGATACAGCTAGGCATACGAAATGCCATCCATTGCATTTATGGGATGTAGCAAATTTATTTCTGAAATAAATAAGCTGAAAACCAAATTGTTGTCTGCTAGGTAAAATAGACTTTAGAAAAGCTAAAAGGAGGGATAGTCTTCAAGTAAGTACATTATTACTGAAACTTCATTCCCATCACATATGCACCTGGTTGAAGATGATGCACCAGATAACCTACAGAACAAGGGAAGCCAAGTAAGGAATTAAAAGAATCTAATGCAGAGAATGATAGAGATCTATAGAATATATGAAGTGACCAGCAGCTGAAGTTTTTATGGTGGCTAGGATCTTCCCAAGATGTCTAAGCAAATCCATAAACAGAACTACTTGAAGCAAGATCTAATAGAAACTAATTAAGGGTTAGGTGACCTATTATCATGACTTCTGAGCTTTCTTTCTCACATACACTTCTGTGACTGGCTTTGAATGACACTAACAAATCAATCAAATCTTGAAAGAACTGTTAAGACTAAAAGAAAACTACTGTAAATTTGAAAGAAGTGAACCTCACATGAAAAACACAATCACTCTATTCTTTATTCATCTTGAAAGTCAGAAAAGGTAGCAGAGACACTAGAGTAGGCACAACTATTTCTATCACCTGTGTTCTCTGCCTAGCCCATCTCCCACTCCTTATTTCATTCTCGTTTTGCCCTAGTTTTAGGAAACTAATACGTTCCTTACACTCTGAAATGGAATTTGAAAATTAAAGTTTAACTGGTAATTAAGGCTTATCCCTTCCTAGAAATGACACTTTATGAAAGCAAGACTTTGGGGTTTATTCAAGAATTATCCGTTGATGTTATACAATGCTAGGAAAAATTAGAAATGACTCAATACCCAACAATAATTAAATGAATTACAGAAATTAAGCAAGTCATTAAAATGTGTTTTGAGAGATTGAGTAGTATGGGAAAATACTCAGAACATACTGTTAAATGAAAAAACATAGAAAACTGTATTTACACTCTGATATTTTTAAAAAATATGTGACAGGAGTGCAGTGTTGTGATCACAGCTCACTGCCGCCTTGACTTCCTGGGCTGAGGAGATTCTCCCATCTCAGCCTCCTGAGTAGCTGGGACCACAGGTGCATGCCACCATGCCAGCTAATTTCTGTATTTTTAGAAGAGACAACGTTTTGCTCCATGTTGCTCAGGCTGGTCTCGAACTCCTGGACTCAAGCAATCCACCTGCATTGGCCTCCCAAAGTGCTGAGATAACAGGTGTGAGCCACTGCACTGCCTATAGCTTTTATACTCATATGTTAGGATATTTACCTGATAGATGAACTTACCTACTTTAAATTTTTTAACAGCTTTTTTCTCCTAATGTATTTGTATGTCAGAGATTGCTTAATTCACGTATCTACTGATTTGGTACCAGGGACACTGCACAGAATCCTTTTATTCCTTTCTAGAAAGAGCATGCTAGAGGCTGAAAGTCCAAAATAAGGACTGCTCAGTTTGTATGAGCTGTTACTTTTCTGCATGCATTTATTAACACATTTATAATTTTCCATCTAATTTCTCTAATAAAGCCTTGAACATTAAAAATCTCTCCTAAAGCCGCCTTTCTCTTTCCTTCTTTTTTTTAAAGTAAAAGTCCTTTAGACACTGCAAACAAAAAACTACGAAAAGCAAACAGTTAATTAAACAAAGTCACTGGACGCGTCTCTGAAATTAAGAGTTCTTAAGTAAACCGTTTAGTGGTTAATTTAGATAATGCATCCTCTATTAAAGTAATAAAAAGAAATCTCTGGGATGTACTTAGGTTCTTTTCTATAGTTTTGGGGGTCATGGCACTCTTCACTACCAAATAATTTTTATTCCTAGATTTTATTCTTATGCTAATTAGAGTTAGGTGAGTGTTTTAAAGACAAAACCAACTTTTCTTCTAATATTTGGAATATACTGGTAACAAAACCTCTATCAGGCTTTTATAATATGCAACAGAATAATAAATCTTGACTAAGTTTAATTTATGCAAAAATATAAAAAATCATTGTATTTTATTTTATTATATTTGGGGATAATGAAATAAAATCAGAACATCTGCTGCCATGTTAAATATCTTTCTAATTAAATCCAGCACTGAATGAATCAATTCATTAGCAACAAGCCTGGTTTATTATTTCATTAATACAGATGGTTAATATCAGTAAGGGAAGAAAAAGAGATCTTCAAAAAGTACAAAAACAATTGCAAAGTGACATGGGCATCAGGGAGAATACTATTTACAGCAAAGTACTAATAATTTAGCTTTTCAAAGATTAAAACCAAAATCAGTTTGCTAACATGGAAAGATGGACATTTATAAGAATATGTATGTACATATTTTTAATGCCACAAAGGCAAATGGTAGCATGAGGGTACCTAGGTAGACAAAAATGTTCATTTGTACCACAGAAAGAATTCTTTCAGTGCCAAAATAATAAAGCATGGTAAAAACAATTTAGAAATTTACATATAAACGCTAAATAAGAAATTTTCCCCATAGATAATTTTAAACTTCCTGTTTGCAGGTTTGCCCATCTTGACAAACTGCAATCACCTAACAAAAAAGTAAATTTTTAATTACTTAAAATTATTAACATTAATACACAGGAAAAAATGATTAAACATTTCATTTAGCCACAGGCCACTTATTTGGAGAACTTAATTTCATAATAGTAGAACAGTGCTAGAAACAAAGGTGCCAGATAGAATACAGTAAGCCTAATTAAATTTAAATTTTAAATAAGCAAAGAATACTTTTTTTTGCATAAGTATGTCTAAATACTGCATGGCTTTGCATAGTACAAGTATATCCTTGAACTGTGTACTATAGTACAAGTAGTTAAGACAAGGTATGCACTAAAAAAAAAAAGAAGTGTTGTTTATTTGAAATTCAAATATAACTTGACATCATCCCTTATTATCATTTGCTTAATCTAGTAATCTTAACTAGGAAGAAAGCAAAAAAAAAAAAAAAAGGCTTCTGTGTATTCAAATTAGATGCTGAAATTCATGCACTTACTTCACAGGGGCTCACTCTCTCAGAACCTACAAACTGGCAACTCTCATGCCAAATTTACCTCACTTATATATTTTATTTGCTACGCAAAGTCTTCTAATTTCAGTTAGTTACCATCATTAAAATGAAAGGAGTAGACATAAAAAAACAGTTTCATATTCTGGCTTAAAAAATTTGCCAGCATGGGCAACACAGCAAGACTCTATCTCTACAAAGAAGAAAAATGTAAGGCCTGGTGGTGTGTCCTGGAGTCCTAGCTATTTGGAAGGCTAAGGCAGGAACATCGCCTGAGCCTAGGAGTTCTGGGTTGCTGTGAGTTATGACTAGGCCATTGCACTCCAGCCTGGGCAACAGAGCAAGACACTGACTCTAATAAAATAATGCAAAATAAAATAATAAAAATTAAAATGTAAAAATTTGGTTGGAAATTGTGATAACACTGAGAGTGATTTTCCACTTGTCAACAGTTGGATCTAAATAGCTGCTTCCTTAGAGAGGGTATGTTCTTGTTTGCCATGACCCTTACCACTCCCAATAAACCCTAACATAAAGCTGAAGGCAGTATTAATTTTAAAGTGGTCACAATTAAATAAAGTAAAATAACAACAGATATTACTAATACCTAAAATCTACTAATGAAGTCTAATACCTGTTGTTTTCAGACATCATCTAATCTTATTTTTTATTCCACTTCCTTCATTTCTGCTACCTGGCAGGTCCCTTGTAGACTCTGAGTTCATGGCCTGACTTCTGCTATAAACATTCATTTTATACCCAGTTCTCTCTACTACCAATTAAGATATGGAGAGAAGTTGAAATACTGCTAAAGTCTATTTCTCCTGCCAGTTTTTAAGTTTGATGAAGGCAGGAAGCCTGTCTGCTTTGCTTATTCTTCTTGTTCTACCACCTACTGCAGTGCCTTGCACAAAGCAAATCCTGGGTAAATATTTGTTTGTCACCAGGCAAGGAGAAACAAGAATAACTATGGAAACAAAAACCAAAAATATAGAGCAATTTAGAAATATCTAGTGTGGCGTCAGCAAGTAATACTGTATTGATTATGTTGATGGTCATCAATACACAATGTTTGCAGTCAGTGAAGTATGTAATCCCTTTGAAAAATAATTACTTAAGCATAATAATCTTTAGAAGTCTGGTAAACTCCTTATACAAAAGTTCGTATTGTTTTCTGAGATGTTCCAAATAAACTAAAGGTCATTATAATCCATTCCCCATGGAACAAACCTAGAATTGTTTTATATTTCCCAATTCTAGCCACATTTCCCCAGTATTTTGAATTTTGGATAGGTATGAAAATGCGAAGAGAAGTAAGAAAAAAACAGATTTTCTATATGGTCTATTTCTAACAATTCTGAACAAAAATTATGATACTAAACCTCTCAAACATGCACAGAAGTCTGGGCGTGGTGGCTCACACCTGTAATCGCAGCACTTTGGGAGGCCAAGGTGGGTGGATCACCTGAGGTCAGGAGTTTGAGACCAGCCTGGCCATAATGGCGAAACCCTGTCTCTACCAAAAATACAAAAATTAGCCGGGCATGGTGGCGCGTGCCTGTAATCCCAGCTACTAGAGGCGGCTGAGGCAGGAGGATCGCTTGAACAGGGGAGGTGGAGGTTGCAGTGAGCTGAGATTGTGTTACTGCACTCCAGCCTGGGCAACAGAGTGAGAGTCCATCTCAAAACACAAAACAAAACAAAACAAAAACAAGATGCACAGAAACATTCTATCCCATCCCCCAGCTTAAAACTTTATCAATGTGGCTGGCGCAGTGGCTTACGCCTGTAATCTTAGCACTTTGGGAGGCTGAGGTGGGCATATCACCTGAGGTCAGGAGTTTGAGACCAGCCTGGCCAATATGGCGAAACCTCATCTCTACTAAAAAATACAAAAATTAGCCAAGCATGATGGTGCACTTCTGTAATCCCAGCTACTCGGGAGGCTGAGGCAAGAGAATCACTTGAACCTGGGAGGTAGACGTTGCAGTGAGCCAAGATGGTGCCACTGCACTTTAGCCTGGGTGACAGAGTGAGTGAGACTCTGTCTCAAAAAAAAAAAAAAACCCAAAACCAAAAACCAACCACCAACCAACCAACCAAACACACTTAATTAACGGCCTTCCTTGGAAATGTTCTCTCTCTCTTTTTTTTTTCTCAGCAAACTAACACAGGATGGAGATGTTCTTAAATGGCTAACATATCCTTCGTCGAGAGTATATAGTCTTCCTCTTTTTAGGTCCCTGGCAGGTGGTAACTTTGAAGGATTTTTGTTAGTTCTATGTATAAGACATTCAGGAGATAAATTTGGGACACAAACAGCTGAATTTCAAAATTACTGATAGTTGAAATAAAAGGACTAAATATTTCAAATCAAAATTATTTAGGAAAATCCATGATTTATGTTTGCCATGCCTATTATATGTAGAAATCTCTTATACAATCATTCAAAAAATATTTATTGAAAACCTATACTATGCTAAGCACCAAGCTGGGGGAGAAGACTAGAGAGATGAAGACATAGATTTTAGTCTCAAAGAATAGGCAGCAACAAAAGCAATTATGATAAATGGTATTTGTTATAAATCAAAGTATGTGCAAGGTCTAGGGAAAATCCAGGCTGAGGAGAGCACCTAAATCTGCCAGTCAAAGTGTAACAAGTCAATTATTTGAATCAAGACTAAGAGGCAAGTACAAGTACATGAGAGGAGCAAGTCGAGTGTGGAAGAGCAGGGCACTTCAAGGGACATAAAGAAGGAAGGCAGGGACGGCATATTCACAAAACCGAATGTTATCAGTATTCAGTGATCTGACTCCAATAAGGAAGCAATTTCAACAGTCCAGGTGAGATACAGTGAGGGTCTGAATTAGGGCAGTGTGATCCTCAAGAGGAAGGGGCAAATGTCAGGTGCTTATTGTATCAGGATTAAGTGCGTAATGGGAATTACTCTGTTTCTACTGATTCCTTGGACTAACTGACATTTGGATTACTGATCAAAGGATTCTTGCTTATCTTGATTTCTGAACCCTGTGTAGCTCTTTACATTATAGCCTGACAGGTGGGGTTTCAGGTTTGGCCAGACCACCAACAATGCAACTTCTTTAGGCTCTGTTCCCACATCCTAGCATAGAGGTGGTTCAGCTTTTGTGATGAACGGTAATTTTTAATATTTATCTTTAAGACTGTCTCTGAGACTTAAATTTCTGCCTGGATTTTCAACTTCTGGATCCTACCTGCCTCTTAAAACTGTATGTGATAAAGTCATTTTTTTACTGTATGCTTTTGATGTTTTTAAGCTAAAAAAAAATGTATTATTAACCTCAAACAGAAAAAGCACTATTTAAAAGACTTCTTTCAAAAAGGTGAATACTTGTCAGCATCCACACAATTGAAATGTTAGCTTTCCATTTAAGAAACAAAAATAGAAAAAAAAAATACATGCTTTTATAGTTGGAGTCATTACCTACTACTATAACATTTACTATAGAGTAAATGGCAATCACTTGTTGGTTTTTTTTTGTTTGTTTGTTGTTTGTTTTTTTGAGACAAGATGTGTCTCTGTCACCCAGGCTGGAGTATAGTGGTGAGATCTCAGCTCTTTGAAGCCTCAAACTTCCCTGGGCTCAAGAAATCCCTCTACCTCAGTCTTTGGAGTAGCTAGGACTACAAGCCCATGCCACCACACCCAGCTAATTTTTAAACATTTTTTGTACAGGCGAGGTCTCACTGTGTTGTCCAGGCTGCTCTTGAACTTCTGGACTCAAGCAATCCTCCCACCTTGGCCTCCCAAAGTGCTGTGATTACAGCCATGAGCCACCGCACCTGACCTTAACTTGGCTTTTCCTTACACTTGTTAATAACAAATAAACAAGGATTAGGAAATATTTCTTGTCATTAGCAAATCTGACACTCTGTAATGCCATATTTTAACACAAATTCTTATTCAGTTAATATTTCATAGCATAAATAAAAAACAAACAACACATTAATTTCCAATCATGTCAGCACAATCCCAGACACAGACACAAACTGGATGTGATGTGGTTGCCTACTACAGTACTGCCTATCCTGTACACCAGTGGTTCCTGAAGGGTCTCATGCATTTGAATCACCTGGAGGACTTGTTTAAACAGAGTATTGGGCTCCATTCCCAGAGTTGCTGACTTGGTAGGTTTGGGGTATGGCATGTGAATTAGCATCTCTAAGAAGTTCCCAGGTGATGCTGATGCTGCTGAGGAAACATAGTTTGAGAACCATGGCTGTATGCCCACATGCAATATGAATGTGGGAAAGGAGATGGTGTCTCAAATGTGGTTTATTGTTTCCTAAAAAGCTTCTCTAAGTCAGAGATTCCAATGCTAGTCAGTCAGTTTAGAAAGTTAAGTCTTGATCATGGGAGAGATTCCAAAATACTGATTTCTTTTAAGGAAAGAAAATAGTGTTTTGTGGCTATTTTAGCAGAGATGCTCTGTGGGAGAGCTTAAGATGTTGCAGTTTCATTAGCATTATCCAGTGTTGCTATGGGGACAAACTAGAGAGGAGTCATCAGTACACAAGTGAATGAAAAGAGGGGAACTGAAGAACAATAATAATGATGATAAAAGAACTTTTGCATTTCTGAGAAAATAAAGTCATACTGCACATTTTCTGGTATTTCTATAAATTAAGATACAAATTCTCATTTAATAAGATATGATCACATATAGATCTCTCCATCTTTAGAAGATGCATAATCTCCATGCAGTTCAGGGAAGAAAACAAAAACAACATCTTTTTGAAAGGATGAGAAGGAAAAGTGGCAGAAATCACATTGTGGGATTTTATTAAGTATAATAAGGCATGATGACCCTGAGGCTGGGGGCTACATGGAAAGGATGAGCTATTTGCCCAACCGGATACGGGGGACAGAGGGCTCAAATAGGTAAAAATCACAGTTCAGGAGATGAGGAAGGGAGAAAGATAGGTGGATGGCCTGCTCTCAGTTTTCCAAATAATGAAATTAAGAAGAGTTGGGGCGGGGGGTGGGGGAAGATAACATGAGAGGTCGATTTAAATGGGATGGGGAACAAGTATCATTAGAAATTGCTTTTAGTGACGTGTGGTTGTATGCACCAGTTTACTTATGGTTTGGAATGATACTTGTATTAGAATTTAGACTCAATTTTAGCAAATGAAAATGCTATCTCCGTGGAAGTTTCTCCACATTTTCCATTTCAACTTTCAGCTCTTTGATTTTAGAAGAAAATCTAATAGCAAAATTCTTAAATTATCATATTTACACAACAGAGGACCAAGATTTACTACATCTGATATTTGATGTTGAATGACTAGCAATACCATCTTCAAAATAACTCCCTTTTGAAGCCTTTTCCATTACAACCTCCTCTTTGAAGATGTCAAAATCCTATTTACCTTTTTCCTGAGCATTGCTTGTTAAACATACCTGCTTATCAAATCCATTCACGAGATACCACTTATCAAACCATATTGCGATTTGCTTGTACAGGACTGCTTCCTCTGACTTTCTCAAGGACAAAAGCCATGTTTTATTCATCGTTCTATCCCCAGTAGGTGGCCCAGTTCCTAAGACACTGCATCTAGGTTCTTAGGAAAAACTCTTTTGTTTGTTTCTTTGTTTATTTACTCATTCACTAAACAAAGCCTGAAATGCTAAGTATCTTTTGTGTCTTTTACTGGATCTCATGGTCAGGATTTTCACCAAATGTTGTCACTGCACTTCAATACAAAGGTCTAATCACTCTTTCATCTGAGGAGTGTACTTCATTACTACTTTTCAGATAAGGAAACAGAAGCAGGGAGCTATCAAATGTTTAGTTTCGGGTCCAGGGGTATCACTGGTAAAAAACATTGTAGGTCCCCAGATTCCAGGTTTGTTGATTCTACCCAATAAAATTCCTTTTCAGGAACTGGGCAAAGTTATTTATCCTAGAGACATTTTGGGCATATATGTATAAAGTACCTTTTAGCCAGAAAAAAGTTGTATTTGTTTGTTTCAAGTTTTTCTTCTTTCTGTCTCAGTGACTCAAGAAAACCATAGCTCTACCCCTATATTGGACACAGGAAAAATATGCTATCCTGCTCCATTCATTCACTCTTTGAAGAAAATGCTTAAAGAACAAAGGGGCTCTGTGGTGACAAAGGCACTTTATTCTCAGTTCAGTATTCCACTCAGCAGCCTTGTCTTTCTACTTCCTAATTCCAATAAGCTACCCTCTCGCATCTCAAATGTAGTTGTAATCCAAAGGAAATAACTAAATCAATGGAACTCTTACTAATTGTATACTAATTAAATAATGTAGTAAGAAAAACATAAAACAATGGGGCTTTGCTATACATGTAGTTCAGTAAAATGTACCAGTTCATAGACTGTGCATCAATGTAAAAAGCCCAAAAAGCGTAAATGGGATTGAGACGTTATGTCCCAAGCCTGGGGCAGTCTCACAAAAAACTGGTAATTGAAATGGCATTCCTCAAAAATCTATCTTCCTTACTTGCTGCTGATCCGTGAAACAATATCTTTATCAATCCATTCCTTTATGTTATATACCACCCTCTCTTATAAGCTGTCTTTAAAAATGAGAGATATTACTGAGAGGCAGTGCTTGTGTCACTTAAAATCTCAGTAAGAATTTTATAGATCATCTACAAAATGAAATTTAAAAACGAATCCATCAACAGAATGCATCCCCTTTGCTCAGCACTGCACGTCAATACAAAGGTCTAATCACTCTTTCATCTGAGGAATTTAATATCTCATTACTACTTTTCAGATAAGGACACAGAAGAAGGGAGCTATCAAATATTTAGTCTCAGGTCCAAGGGTATCACTAGTAAAGAACACTGCAGATCCCCAGATTCTAGGTTTGTTGATTCTACCTAGAATCCTTCCCTATTGGGGAAAAGAAAGGTAACTAATTTGAAGGAGCCTCCAGTGTAATTTATGAGGCAAAACATATATATGTAAAACAAAAATGCAAGTAACAGTATTTCATTGACTGAGTGACAAATGAGTTGGTATTATAATTAGAGAGCAACATTTCTTAAACACTTTTTTAAGTTATGGGACTTTCTTCCGAATTATCTCACACAAAATCCCATTATATAAAACCTATACGAGCAGAGACTTTTTGGTTAAAGAGGGTACAGGGAGGCTTAAGCGTGCCATCTGTTCCAATTGTCCATCCCCAGTGAGGCTCCTTGGATCTGAGGCATCTCTGGGATTACAGTTAAAAATCATTAAATTTAGCACATAAACATGCAGCAAACTGAGAGAAGAAAAAATTCACCGTGGGTCTGACAAGTAGAGGAAAGCTCCAAGTGTAGATCCTTCCTCAAGTTGGTTTTTGAAGGCTAGGCAGATTTATATGATTGGAAGAGAGGAAGAAACAAGAAATGCAAACAAAAAGACCTGATCAATATGAAGGTTAGTGAGAAATAAAGGTAGGTGGAAATCAGAAGCTAGAAAAGTAGGCATAAAAGTTGATATTTGTTGAAAAAGAAAACAGGAGGCAATAGGTTTTAAAACATGGGAACAATGTGATGACCGCTGGCTTAAAGAAGGGAGACTGGTAGAAGATGCAGGATAATTTGGATACAAATTGGTGTTTATTGCTGAGAGGGGCACTCTTTTTGCAGCTCACACCAGCATTCTTAGCAACACTTCCACCACTAGGGAGGGCTAGGGAGGAAGCTTTTCTATCTTTGTTCACCTCTCCCCACAAGAGGAGCAGAGGTTAAAAAATAAAAACATTATCAGGGTAGGGTGCCTGAAAAGCACTACTCTCAACGCTGTCTCTTGTTTCCTTCTCTTTGACCCGTTGTGCTTGAACACATTATCCACATCCCTTTTTTTCAGGACTCTCTCCCACTTTCTCCTATCAACTAAGTTTGCAAAGCTATCCTTATAGAGCTATCTGGTTTACGCATTTACTAAGTAGACCTCTCTCTTCCAATCCCCGAGGCATGAAAGGGATCAAATACCTCATTTAACACGGTACAAAGTCACATCTACTAACATAGTTTAAGAGGGAACCCCTATTTTTGAGTATTAAAGCAATTATTTTATTACTCATTTTGTTTATTGGACCTATGTATTTATTGCTTAAAACACAAAGAGGAAAAGATCAGTAATGAAGTGCCCTGCTGCCTCAGCCCATCCTAGGAACATAAAATTACTTTAGACAGAAAACTGTGGAGAACCCAAGACTTTAGCTGGAAGGACTCAAAGCAGCTCAGAACAGTTGGACCTTTGGTCTGTGAATGCTAGGATGACAGTTTTTGGACCACAACTAGTGTTAACCATGAATGAGAAAAGAAGGCGAAATTCAGTCTAGGCAGGTAGAATTTGGAGTTAACAGTACAGGCTGGAGAACACACAAAAGAATCAATAGGATAGAAGTGACAGGCAGAACCAAGAGCACTGATAACTTGGTAAGAAAAGATACGTCAATCCAGATTGTGTTTTACAAGGCAAATTTCTTCCATGAAGAGAAGTCCCTGGAGAGAAAAAGTAAGAAGGTGTCCCATGTACAAGATGGAAAAGAAGAGCTAAGAATTCAGGGAACTTTAAATAGTCACCAAAAATGATGACTATCATCTTTTAATGCATAGCTAAATGAACCAAGATATATGAGATTAAACCTAATATAATCAGACTAGGAAACAGAATTTATGGAATGATCCCACTTAAAATATGTTTATATACACATATAAACATATATGTTAACATACATATGCACAGAAAAGTCTGAATAGATACTGAAAGATTAATAGTGATTATCTCTGGGTGGTAGATTTATACAGTAATTTTCTTCCCTTTTTCTTTATACTTTTTGGTGTCATGTAATTTCATTTATTGATGTATTATTAGAAATATATTATTAAAATTGGAAAAAAGCTCTTTCTATTTTAAAAATCTCTCCTAGTTTAGTTGTTTTACGATTCTGTTTTTCCCTGCTTTGTTTCAGCATTTGTTCATTCTTCTGACCCTTAATTGAGTCTCCTGAGATTTTAATGCTTGCTTTTCTCCTCAAGGGGGGGAAAAAAAAAAAAACTTTGCTCCTCATGGGGGGAAAAAAAAAAACCTTTGCTCCCCTCAAACCCCACCCCCTATTCAGAGCCACATCCACTCTCCTAGATGAGCCAGCCTGTATCTGCAGTCATGATCAATAGGCATATCCTGAGACTACCTGCATGTACTGCAGTCATCTTGGAAAGACATTAAATTTTCTTATTTCCCTGACAACCAGCAGCACAGATTCTTGACTCATACTTTTCATAAAAGATAAATTATTACCCAGCTCTCCAAGGTGGAAATTAAACTTCTACATCATTTACCTTCTTCTGTATTTGTCCACTGATACCTATTGAGTACCCAAAAAGTAAAAGGCCTAATTTGACGCTTTTAAAACCAAGGTCTCAGAAAGTCTTTATTTTCCGAGATGGAGTTTTGCTCCTGTTGCATAAGTTGGAGTGCAATGGCGTGGTCTTGGCTCACTGTGACCTCTGCCTCCTGGGTTCAAGCGACTCTCCTGCCTCAGTCTCCCAAGTAGCTGGGATTACAGGTACCCGCCACCATGCCCAGCTAATTTTTGCATTTTTAGTAGAGACGGAGTTTCACCAAGTTGGCCGGGTTGGTCTCGAACTCCTGACCTCAGGTGATCTGCCCACCTTGGCCTCCCCAAGTGCTGGGATTACAGGCATAAGCCACTGTGCCTGGACTCATAAAGTCTTATTATGCTACAATCTCAAAGAATCTCTAATTCTAAATTATAATAAATGAAAAAACATTCAGTCATATAACATGATAGGTGCTCAATGATTCAACATGTATCTCTTGGATTTGTCTGTCTTCTATTTCCAACTTCACATCTTCGTTGCCTCATACTGAGGAAGGAGACTCAGGCATCTAGGATCACATCCCCCTTGACTTCCACACTGCATTTCAATAAAAGAAAAGGCTGGCCAACTGGTGCCTCCTAAATCACCTTTCTATAAGATAGCAGGCGTGGTATGGGGGAATCTCTCCAGAAGACACTGTTTTTACTTAAACAAGATCAAACCCCCACCCCACTCCTCCATCCAGGGACCAGAAACCTTTCACATGTAATTCCTAAAACTGTAAACCCAAGACCGTTTCATGTGTGATTTCTAAAGCTGTAAACCTAAGACTCTTTCTTTTGTAATTTCTAAGGCTATAAACCTAAGATCCCTTCACGTGTAATATCTAGAGTATAAGCCTATATAAAGGCAGAGCTTCTCCTTGTTAGGGGAGCTTGGCCGTTTGGACAAACCACAAAGCCTTGTTCCCAGGCCGTAATAATAAAACCCCTTCCTTTTCTAGTTCGGTGTCCGAGAGGTCTGTTTCTCATGGCTGCTCCTGCTTCAACACCAATATTATTTTCAAAAGGTTCCAGCTTATTATTGATTTCGGAGAATTCCAGCACTCTCAGCTTGAATTCATCCTGCCTTTATGTTACTCTCAGACTAATCTTCCTAATACAATTTGCTCATGTCAATCTGCTATCTCAAAATTTTATAGTTGTACCATATTCCATCATGTTTGAACTTTGCTGCACCTATTTTAATCTGACTCTACTCCAGCTAATGTTGACCTAAAGAAAGAAACTGAGACAAAATTAATATAAGTAGAGAGCTCATTTGTGCCAAACGTGAAGACTGCAACCCAGGAGCACAGATTTAAGGTGCCCTGAATATACCCAATGCTTAGCAGCAATTACAAGTGGATTTTTAAAGGCAAAAAAGGGGTAAGTGGACTGATACAAAGTTGTTTGTCAGGAATTCTCATTGGCTTATAAAAAAAAATTGATCAGTGATTGGTTATACATTGCTAAACTATAGGGTATGGGTTATAGTGTCCAGTGTGGCATGATTAGGTTATTTATAGGTACTTGTGGCAAGAGCAAGCAGTTTCAGGAGATGAATACTTAACTCAAAGTGGGTAGCAGGGCATGATTGCAGTCTCATTTAAGTGTCTCTGTGGAGCCTAATAATTAAAAGAACTTGCATTCCTAAGATAAATGTCCTTTTTCTTTTCTCACTAACCAACATTGTTTGTTCTGCTTTTCTAATAGTCATTCATTAAATCAGTATTTATTCAGTGCTGACTTTATGCCAAGCATTTGGATAGACACTGAAGACACCAAGGAGAACAAGACAGAAAAGTCCTGCTTACAAATAATCTGCTCCAGTCAGTGTCTTCACTGCCTACCTCTTCTGTACAAACTGATGCTGCACACAGACTCCAGACTCACCATGCTTTTCTCCTCATTTGCAATGCCTTTCCTTTCCTATGCATCATCTAATCTCAAATGAGGTCCAAATCTTAGGTCCTATAGAGCTGGCTCTCTTTAGGTCCTCAAAGGCCTTTCTTCTCATCTTCTGTTTTACTTTTGGACTGCTCCCCTTAGTATTCATTTATAATATCAAGTTTCCCTCTTTGAGAACAAATATTGCCACATACTTACCTTGGTTGAATTATGTTTTGTTTGTTTTTGAGACAGGTCTTCCTCTGTCACCCAGGCTGGAGTGCAGGGGCATGATCATGGCTCACTGCAGCCTTGACCTCCCAGGCTCAAATGATTCTCCCACTTCAGCCTTCCAAGTAAGTGGGACTATACATATGCACCACCATGCCTGGCAAAGTTTTTTGTATGTTTTGTAGGGATTGAGTATTGCCATGTTGCCCAGGCCAGTCTCAAACTCCAGGGCTGAAGCAATCCTCCCACCTCAGCCTCCCAAAATGCTGAGATTATCGGCATAATCCACTGTACCCAGCCTTACCTTGTATACCAATGTAGTCCCTGGACCATCATATTTTTGAGAACTACCTGGACATTCTTTAGTAAGAGCATAAAGGACAAAGAAGGTTAAGAGAAGACTTCCCCTTCCTTCAGTTGTGAAGCCATGCTTATCAAAGGAAGAAGGTGAGTGTCCCAGTTTTGGATGCTCTGATATTGGCTGTTATAAGATGTCCAATAATATGCATTGAATTGTGTCTCCCTAAAAAGATAAGAAGTCCCAACCCACTGTATTCAGAATATGACCTTATTTGGAAACAAGGTCTTTACAGAGGTAATCAAGTTAAAATGAGGTAATTAGAGGTCATAATCCAATATGACTGATATCCTTACAAAAAGGAAAAATTTGGACACAGAGACACAGTATAAAGGAGAACACCATGTAAAGGTGACAGCAGAGGTTGGGATGATACACTATAAGGAATGCCAAAGGTTGCCAGCAAATCACCCAAGGTAGGAGAGGGGCATTGAACTTATTCCCCCTCACAGCCCTGAGAAGAAATCAATCCTGCTGATGCCTTGATCTCAGACTACCAGCCTCCAGAACTGTGAGGCTAGATCACAAAACTTGTGTGTTTAAGCCACTCAGTTTATGACACTATGCTATGACAGCCCTAGAAAACTAACGTTTCCACAACAACCATGGAATGGAGCTTAGTGAGAAGAGGATCTAAGAGGTCACAATAATATAGAGCCCCGGTAAGGGAGAAGGGTGGTTGCAGTTTCAACTGGCATTCTCTGTCACCTTTACCCAGTTGCCCCGGCACTCAGAATCTATGGATTGATCCCAAAACAATGTATGTGCTGACTGTTGTCACTGTCTTAGGGTAGGAGTAAAGGAATAACTGACAGAAAGAAATGATGACTTGAAGGTCCATAAGCCAAAATGTCCAGGAGAAGAGTAGTCACTAAGAAATCAGAAAGCTAAGAACAAGAAGTTTCTGAAGGGAAGGCTAGAAAAGAAGAGTAGACAGGAGAACAAATATTATTTGGACATTGTAAACAAACATTTATTCAAAATATATATAATTTGATGTTTTCTGTGCCAATAAACTAGGTATTCAAAGTAGAAAAAAAAAGCCAGGATTTGTGCTACTTTTCCTAGTTAACAGAAGGTGGAACACATTACATTTCCTTTGTGAAAATGATTCATAATTACCTGATGAATTTTTACATAATTATATAAATAACTGTATATTATGAGGCTTTAAACTACTGAATCATAAAAAATTATGTTTAATGCACATATCAAGGTTAGAAATAGAAAGTGTAGGTTAGTGCATATCAACAAATCACATGATCATAAATTCTAATCCAGGTTAATAAAATTAGGCAACAGGTGACATAAACAGAGGTCTTCAGATATTGTAAAAGAAAACAGTAATAAAGAAAACTATGTATGTATATGATATTTAAAAGAATAACTGGTTAGGTAAAATACATCTAACCTTTTTCTGCTCTTTTTACTTATCTCTGCATATATCTAAATTTATGTCTACTAACTTCTCTGTTTTAATTTTAAAGAAGTAAAAGTCACTGATATCAAGAATGTCAATGGGTCTAATTTAGTGAACAGAAGTATACTGCAATTTAAATTATAACAAAAAATACTGTACTTAAAACATCAATAGGTTACATAAGCAGAGAACCTAGAAGGGAGAACTGCTTATTATGAGAAATATGGTAAAATATTTAGAAATATATTTCCATCAGGCTTAATAGCTCACTCTCATAGGATGTACATATTATTTACACAGAAACACTATTACAGTATACATCTTCCTTACTTTAAAAAACATATTTGTGAGTACCAGTGCAGTTTTGTTATGTGGATATATTTCACAGTGGTGAAGCTTTTGGTGTAAAGAATCTGAAACTACAAAAATTCTAGAACAGTGTACATTTATCTGAGCAGTGTATATTGTACCCATTAGGTAGTTCCTCATCCCACCCACCCACCTGAGTTTCCAATGTCCATTATTCTGCTCTCTGCATCCATATGTATATATTATTTAGTTCCCACTTACAAGTGAGAATGTGTGGTATTTGACTTTCTGTTTCCGAGATATTTCAATTAAGATAATGGCCTCCAGTTCCATCCATGTTGCTGTAAAATAAATAATTCCATTCTTTTTTATGGCTGAGTAGTATTCCATGGTATGTAACAGTATATTTTCTTCATCTAATCATCCACTGATAGACACTTAGGGTGATTCCATTTCTGTGATATTCTAAATAGTATTGTGATAAACATATGAGTGCATGTATTTTTATACATGATTTCTTTTCCTTTGGGTAGATAGTAGCGGGACTGCCATATCAAATGATAGTTCTATTTTTAATTCTTTGACAAATGTTCAAATGTTTTCCACAATGGTTGTACTAATTTACATTCCCATTTTCTATGCATCCTTACCAACACCTATAATTTTTTGTCTTTTTAATAATAGCCATTCTGACTTGTATAAGATGGTATTGCATTTTGATTTTAATTTTCACTTCTCTGATGACTAGAGAACATGTTTTTTTCTCATATGCTTTTTGGCCATTTGTATGTCTTCTTTTGAAAAATGTCTATGTCCTCTGTCTGCATTTTTAATGGGGTTATTTTTTGAGTTCCTTGTGGATTCTGGTATTAGTCCTTTGTTAGATACACAGTTTGCAAGTATTTTTTCCCATTCCATAGGTTGTCTGTTTATTCTGCTAATTATTTCTTTTACTGTACAGAAACTTTTTAGTTCAATTAAGTTCCATTTGTCTTTGTTTTTGTTGCATTTGCTTTTGAGGTCTTAGTCACGAAATCTTTGCCTACGCCAATGTCCAAAAGATTTTTTCCTAGGCTTTCTTCTAGAATTTTTGTAGTTTCAGGTTCTTACATTTAAGTCTTTAATCCATATTGAGTTAATTTTTGTATATGGTGATAGATATGGGTCCAGTTTCACTCTTCTGGATATGGCTATATAATTTTCCCAGCATTGTTACCATCGATTAAATAGGGTGTCCTTCTGTAGTGTATACTTTTGTCAACTTTGTAAAAGATCAGTTGAATGTAGGTATGTGGCTTTATTTCTGGGTTGTCTATTCTGTTTTATTGATCTATGTGTCTATTTTTATACCAATATCATTGCTTTTTGGTTACTGCTAGTAGCCTTGTATTATAATCTGAAGTTAGGTAATGTGATGTTTCCAGCTTTGTCCTTTTAGCTTAGAAATTGCTTTGGCTATTCAGGTTCTTTTGTGGTTCCATGTGAATTTTAAAATCTTTTTTTCTAATTTTGTGAAAAATGACATTGATATTCTGATAGGAATTGCATTGAATCTGTAGATTGCCTTGGGCAGTATGGTCAATTTAATGACATGGATTCTTTCAACTCATGAGCATGGGATGTTTTCCCATTCATTTGTGTCATCTACAATTTCTTTCATCAGTGTTTTGTAGTTTTCCCAGAGACCTTTTACCTCCTTGGTTACATGTATTCCTAGGTATTTTATTTTATTTTGTTTTGATTTTGGTAGCTATCATAAGTGGGATTGACTTCTTGATTTGGTTCTCAGCTTGACTGTTATTGGTATAGAGAAATGCTACTAATTTTTGTATGTTACTTATATCCTGCAACTGTACTGAAATCTAGACATCTTTAGCACTTATCACAAGCAAGCAGAAATAATTTAACTTCCTATTTTCCAATTTGGATACCTTTTATTTCTTGTCATTCCTGACAGCTACAACTAGAACTTACACTACCAAGTTGAGTAACCCTGGTGAAAGTAGGGATACATGTTCTATTTCTTAGGGGGAAATGCTGTCAATTTTTCCCTATTTGATATAACATTGGCTATGGGTTTGCCATATACTGCACTTATTATTTTGAGGTATGTTTCTTCCATTCCTAGCTTGTTGAGAGCTTTTATCATGAAGGGATGCTGAATTGTACTGAATGCTCTTTCAGCACCTACTGAAATTATCCTTTTTAAAATTTTAAATTTTTATGGGTAAATAGTATATGTGTATATTTATAGGGTACATAAGATATTTTGATACCGGCATATGGTGCATAAGAATCACATTAGGGGAAATGGGATATCCATTCACCTCAAGTATTTATCATTTCTTTCTGTTACAAATATTCTAATTCTACTATTTATTTTTTAAATGTACAATAGATTTTTGTTTATTGTAGTCACCCTGTTATGCTATCAAACACTACATCTTATTCCCTCTATCTAACTATATTTTTATACCCTTTAACTATCCTCACCTTTCCGTTACCACTACCCTTCCTAGCCTCTGGTAACTGTCATTCTATTCTTATCTTCATGAGTTTACTTGTTTTAATTTTTAGCTGCCACAAATGAGGGAGAACATGTGGTTTGTGTTTCTGTGCTAGCTTATTTCACTTAACGTCATCCAATTCCATCCATGTTGTTGCAAATGACAGGATCTCATTTATTTTACGCCTGAATACTATTCCATTGTGTATATCTATCACACTTTCTCTAGCTATTCGTCTGTTGATGGACACTTAGGTTGCTTTTAAACCGTGGCAATTGTGAACACTGCTGCAACAAACATGGAAGTGCAGATTATGTTTGATATACTGATTTCCTTTACTTTGGGTATACATCTAGGAGTAGGATTGCTGGATTGTATGGTTTTTAGTTTTTTGAGCAACCTTCAAACTGTTTTTCATAGTGGCCGTATTAATTTATGTTCCCACAGTGTATGAGAGTTCCCCTTTCTCCACATCCTTCCCAGGATTTTTTATTGCTTGACTTTTGCATAAAAGCCATTTTAACTGGGGTGAGATGAAGATACCTCATTGTAGTTTTGATTTGCACTTCTCTGATGATTAATTATGTTGAACACCTTTTCATGTACCCAATTCAGCTTTTGTATGTCTCTTTTGAGAAATGTCTACTCAGATCTTTTGTTCATTTTTTAATGAGGTTAATATTTTTTCCAGTAGAGTTGTCTGAACTCCTTACATATTCTGGTTACCAATCCCTTGTCAGATGACAGTTTGTAAATATGTTCTCCAATATTGTGCAGTTTCTCCTGACTTTGTTGTTTCCTTCGCTGTACAGAAGCTTTTTAATTTGATACAATCCCATCTGTCCATTTTTGCTCTGGTTGGCTGAGCTTTTGGGATATATTCAAGAAATCTTTGCCCAGACCAATGCTTTAGAGAGTTTTCCCAATGTTTTCTTCTAGAAGTTTATAGTTTGAGGTCTTAGATTTAAGTCTTTAATCCATTTTGATTTGATTTTTGTATATGGTAAGAGATACAGGTCTAGTTTCATGCTTCTGCATATGGATATCCTGTTTTCCTAGCATCATTTGTTGAAGAAACTGTCCTTTCTGCAATCTATGTTTTTGGCACCTTTGTCAAAAATGAGTTCACTGTAGATGGGTTATTTCTGGGCTCTCTATTCTGTTCCATTGTCTATGTATCTGTTTTTAAACCAGTGCTATACTGTTTTGGTTACTATAGCTCAGTAGTATTTTTTTTTCTTAATTATTTTTTGTGGATACATAGTATGTGTACATATTTAAGGGGTACATACTTTGATACGATGTGTAATAGTGCTATCAGGGCAAATGGACATCAATTACCTCAAGCATTTATCTTCTCTTTGTGTTACAAACAATCCAATTATATACTATTAGTTACTTTAAAATGTACAATTATTGTTGACTGTATCACTCAGTTGTGCTATCAAATACATCTTAATCAATCTTACTATATTTTTGCATCCATTAACCACCCCTTTGCTGTGTAAAAGATTTTTTAACTTGATGTAACATTGGAGTATGGAAATCTCTTTGACATCCTGTCATTTTGTTATTTGTTTTCTGATTGTTTTGTAGTCTTCCCTTCCTTCTTTCTTTCCTTCTAGTCTTTCTATTAATAAAGGTGATTTTCCCTGGTGGTACATTTTAATTTCTGACTTTTCATTTTTTGTTTATCTGTTGTAGGCTTTTTGATTTGAGGTTATCATGAGGCTTGCAAATAACATCTTATAATACATTATTTTAAACTGATGATAAGCTAACACTGGTTGTATGAACAAACACACTAAAAAAGAAGCAAATAGAAAACCAATGAAACTCTACACTGTAACTTTTTCCTACTTTTAAACAGCTTATTGTTTCTATTGAGATCTTATTATACTGTCTATGTCTTAAAAAGTGGTTGTCATAGTTATTTTTGATCGGTTCATCATTTAGTCCTTCTACTAAAATACTCAAAATGTGAGAAGTTTACATACTACAATTAGTTTTATAATATTCTGCCCTTGTCTGCATATGTACTATTACCGATGAGTTTTGCATCTTCAGATTTCTAACTGTTCATTAACATCTTTTTCTTTTAGACTGAAGAACTCCCTTTAGCATGTCTTGTAGGACAGGTCTGGTGTTGACAAAAATCCCTCAGCTTTTGTTTGCCTAATCCAGAATTCTCTGGATTAACAGGCAGAGTCTCTTGTTCTCTTTCCTTGTCTTTCCCCAAACAAATAGAATCTCCCTCTCCATGCCAAGCTGTCTGAAGTGGAGGAAGGGGGTCACAAGCACTCCTGTGGTCATCACCACCGGGACTCTGTTGAGTCAGACCTGAAGCCAGCCCAATACTGGGTCTCACTGAAGGCCTGTGGCAACGATTACCTGGCTACCACCGTGTTTTACTCAAGGACCTAGGGCTCCTTAATTAGCAGTAATAAATCCAGTTAGACTTGTATTTTTCCCTTCAGGGTGAGGGATTTTCTTCTGGCCAAGGGTGGGTCTAGAAATGCTGTCCAGGAGCTAGGGCTTAGAACTGAAAACTTTAGCAATCTACTCGGTGCTTTCTTTTCCTGTGGCTGAGCTGGTACCCAAGTTCAAGACAAAGTCCTTTTTACTCTTCCCTCTCCTTTCCTCAAGCAGGAGTCCTTCTCTGAGGACACGATAGCTGGGAATGTGCTGGGTCACACCTGAAGCCAGCCCGGTACTGGGTCTTGCCCAAGGTTCAATAGTGAGTCGTGCCTAGCTACTGCTGATCTTTATACAAGGCTCCAGGGTTCTTTGGTCAGCAGGTGATAAACAGTGTCTAGACTAGGTTGTTCCCTTCAGGCAGTGGGTTCCCTTCTGGTCCAGGATGTGTCTAAAAATGTCATCCAGATGAGATAGGGCACGTTCAGGGATGTATGCACCAAAATCTCAGAAACCACCACTAAATAACTTATTCATGTAACCTAATACTACCCGCTCTCTAAAAATCTATCGAAATTAAAAAAAAAAATTAAGTAAAAAATGTCATCCAGGAGCCGGGGCCTAGAATGGGGGCTTTAGAACTCAGCTTGATGCTTTATTTTACTGTGTCTGAGCTGTATCCAAATTGCAAGACAAAGTCTTCTTCACGCTCTCATTCTTCTCTCCTCAAACCAAGAAAGGAGACTGCAGGAGCTGCAAGCTGTCATGCCTAGGGTTGGGGGAGGGGTGACACAAACACCCTCCTGACCACCCCAGCTAGTATCTCAGTGGGTCACACATACCTCAAGTCCACTGGCTCCAAGCCCAGCACAGCACCAGGATCTGTCCAGGAATCACGGTCCTGTGGCCTAAACTGCCTTTCAAATTTCTTTAGGACCTCAAAGTACTGCAGCCTTGCTGGTGGGGCTAGCTGGAACTCAGGTTCCAACAGCTGGAATGGATGATTCCCCTCTGGCTATAGGGTTGGTCTGAATGTTCCTTCCATAGGTACTGGCTGAATTCTGCCCTGGGTTGCTTTCCACTGTGACAAAGCAGGACAGAGCTCCAATGCCATGTCTCACAGTTACTGTGCTCTCCCTCTCATAAGCACTGTCTGCGCTAAGCTGCCACTGCTGAGAGATAGGGAGAGATGCGTTAGAAAATTCAAGACTGTCATTCCTATTCTATTCAGTGTCTTTTCTTTGATATGATGTTAAAACCAGGTACTGTGATTTGCTCACCTAATTTCTGGTTCTTTTGAAGGTGCTTTCTCGTGTGGATAGTTGTGCAATTTGGTGTTTGCACAGGGTGGGGATGATTAGTGGAGGGTTCTATTCACCCATCTTCCTCTGCCTCCTCTGTAGGTTGTGATATTATTATTATTATTATTATTATTATTATTTTGAGATGGAGTCTCGCTTTGTCACCCCGGCTGGAGTGCAGTGGCATGATCTCGGCTCACTGCAACCTCCGCCTCCTGGGTTCAAGCAATTCTCCTGCCTCAGTCTCCCAAGTAGTTGGGACTATAGGCATGTGCTACCATGCCTGGCTAATTTTTGTATTTTTAGTTGAGATGGGGTTTTGCCATGTTGGCCAGGCTAGTCTCAAACTCCTGACCTCAGGTAATCTACCCACCTCGGCCTCCCAAAATGCTGGGATTACAGGTGTGACTTTTTTTTTTTTGGCTGCCACCCCGAAACTGTAGTAGCACAAGAAGACAAATTCAACTCACTATGATTTCATCTCTGACCTGACCAATCAGCTCTTCCCACTTTCCTACTCCCTATCCACGAAATTATCTTTAAAAATTCCAATCCCCAAATTTGGGGAGATTTATATGAATAATAATAAAACTCTGGTCTCCTGTACAGCTAGTCCATTTGGTCTAAAGTCCAATTTAAGCCCAGTGTTTTTTGTTGCTCTTCTGTCTAGATGATCTGTCTAGCGTTGTCAATGCTGTGTTACGGTCCCTCATTTTACAGCATAAATGTTTCTAAAACTGCTTTTTGGGTTGTAATTTAAAAGATTAGACTGTGTTTAATTTCTAATATGGAAAGGAAATAGTTACTGAAGGAGGACTTGCAGAATTTTATGAGTTATCAAAATTCAAGCCATTTGCCACAGCACTGACAATCATTCTAGCTTTCCATTTTAAAACTTTCTGTGAATTGTATGACATGAGTGTTTCATTAAAACTAACTAATGAGGCCATTTTTTTTCTCTCCTATATTTACATGTTCAACTATAATAGGATGAAAGGAGGGATTACTGACCCAAATTTGTAGAAGCTATTAGGGACTTAGGATATCTAATTGATTCAACATCTAAATACAAGAAAAAAAAACCCAAAACCCATAAATGTTCAGGATCTATCTGACCATAGTACCTAGGTCTAATGTAATCAAGGGATAGTACCTGAAAAATAATCCATTAAGAACAAATTTCAAGAGACTATTTACATTATATATATGCTAAAACAAAGGGTTACTGCTGCTTTTTGTTTTTCTTTTGATGTGCTCTGGTTTTGGAAAAATCAACAGGTAAGTCAAAGAAATCTTGAAAAAGGAGAACAAAGTTAAAGCTCTCACACTTACCTGATTTCAAAACTTACTAAAACACTACAGTAATCAAGACAGTGTGGTACTATCATCAGAAAAGACATTATCAGTAGAAGATTTACAGTCCAGATATAAACCCTCACATATATGGTCAATTGATATGGTAGCTTTTTCAACAAATGGTGCTGAAAATGGGTATCTATATGCAAAATAATAAAGCTGGATTACTTTCTTAAACCATACACAAAAATTAACTCAAAACTGATCATAAACCTACATGTAAGCACAAAACTATAAAACTCTTGGGAAAAAAACAGGAGTCAATATTAATGACCTTGGATTAGGCAGAGCTTTTTAGGTTTAGGATATGAGTACAAGTGATTAAAGAAAAAAAAAATAGATACATTTGATATAATTAAAATTAACAAAAAAAGCCTTTTGTACTTCAAAAGACACGATCAAGAACATGGAAAGACAGTCCACAGAATGAGAGAAATATCTGAAAATCATAGAAGTGATAAGGGACATGTATCCAGAATATATAAAGATCTCTTACAAATAATAAAAAAGATAAATAACCCAATTTAAAATGGGTAAAGGATTTAAATAGACATTTCCCCTCAAAAGTTACACAAATAGCCAATAAGTACATGAAAAAATGCTTATTATTATTAGTTACTATGGAAATACAATTCAATACGATAAGAAGATACTACTTCATACCCACTTGGGTGGCTATAATAAAAAACTAATAACAACTGCTATGGTCTGAATGGTCCCCTTAAAATTCATATGTAGAAACATAATCACCAATGTGATGACAGTAGGAAGTAGGACTTTTGGGAGGTATTTAGGTCATGAGGATGGAGCTTTCATGAAAGTGACAATGCTCTTTAAAAAGAGTCCCCAGAGAGAGAGATCAAAGATGGCCGATTAACAATAGCTCAGGATTGTAGCTCCCAGTGAAAGCGCAGAGAGTGAGTGGACGCCGCACTTTCAGACGAATTTTTGTTGCCCATAGACTGGGAGATTCCCGGCGGAGGAGCCACAAGGGTCGCCAGCGTGACTTTTTTGGCCAGCGCGGCTATTTTGCCGGCAACCCGGCACGGCGCTTCTCGGTGCGGAGTATACGGGACAGGGGGCCCTTTGAGTCTGGCTCAGCTGGTCCCATCCCCACAAGTAGAACAGCAATTGGAAGCACTGAGGACTGAGAGTTTCACAGTAAGCACAGCTGAACCGGGAAGGTCCAGCTCTGCGGGGAAGGGGCGTCCGCCAAAGGAAAACTAAGAAACAGAAAAAACTTCATCACCAGGCGGAGAGATCCAAGATGGCCGATTAACAACAG
>CAUYLG010047282.1:0-18558 GCA_963573385.1 Cacajao melanocephalus | reverse complement strand
GTTAATTAAAAGATAACTAGAGGGATGTGTATTCTTGTGGATCAATGTGACTAGCAGGTACCGGGTGGTCTTGAGAAACTATGTCATTGTTTAACTTCCCAAAATAATTAGCACCTTTGGAAATTACCAATTGTCTACCTGTCATCTGTATGAATAATCGTATGTGATTTATTGATTTGTTCTTCTCTTAAGAAAATGTATATAACCAGAACCTTGTGCACAATAAAGTTGCTGCTTAGGCACCGCCTATTCAGCCCTCCAGACCCCATCTGTCTATCTTCTTTATTTCCCGCGCACTTCTCTCCTTCCAGGTTGGGACCCTCTTGCAGGCCAAGAGTCTCCGGCAGACGTGCCGACCCCGCCAGACACAGAACCAAACCACATCAGCTGAGAAGGCTCTACCTATTGAGGCCCTGCTTTTCAACACTGCTCATCTTTCTCCATTTCTGTGTTACAGTGTGGCCATAGGTGATTGCTTTTTTGTTTTAAAGTATCCCCTGTTCTGTCTTGCCCCTGAGCCTTTGTCCCTGCTGTGCCCTCTCCTGGAATACTCTTACTCATCTTCAAAACCAGAAATCTCCCATCCTTCATGTTGTGGCTGAGATACCAGTTCTACAGTGAAGCCTTCCCTGACCTCTTCCAACTCCCTCTGTGCCCAGTTAGCTTCCCTTAGCAATTCACACACTGTGTTTGTTTATAATTCCCATTGCCTTCTTAAATTATAAACCTGAGGCCATCCTGGAAAAATCAAGGAGTTAGCCACAGCAATCAAGACTTCCAGGAGATGCAAGTAGTCAAGCCTATCTGCTCCCTTGTAGGTGATCCAGAGACTGTCTGTGGAAACACCACTGTTTCCGCCTGTCGGTGTCTGTGCATGTAGCTGTTCCTGAATCTTTGTTAGAGCTGAGCAATGGTGGGCAGTAGCAGAACTTGATGTTGGGCATTTCTTAATCTGAGTATACATGCACAGAATAGCAAAAGCAGTTTGCCTTCCTTTATTGGGCACGGGCAGCAATGTACTGTGCTACCCTGAACACAAGAAACACCTCTATAATTTAGTCTTTGTTATACAGTCATTGTATACGTCTATTATGTTTATTCCTTAATAAAACATGTCAGGAGAGGACAGAATCCTGGATGCAACTGAAATCCTGGATGAAATCAGAATCAATCAGTTATTAAAATTGTTATGAAAAAATTGACTTAAACAGTTAAGTTCAGGAGGCTGGAATATGTAACTCCATTTGCTTAAAACACATGCTAACAGATTGCCATTTAAATGTGTTTTTTCCAAATCACATTTAGGTTAGCATTGTAGGCGGACATGTGGCGTCTTCCTTTCTCCTGCTACCCCAGCCACTTTGCTGTTCCTCAGACAAGCTAGGTACATTGTTGCCTCTGGATCTTGGCTGTTCTCTGCCTGGCATGCTTTGCCTCCATCCACATGCAGGTTTTATTTAGATCATCTTCAGGGGTTCTGCTCAATGTCATCTTATTGACAAGGCCTCCCCTGACTGCTTGATTTAAAATGGAACTCCTTCCTCAAAAAGTTAAACATGGATAGAGTGAGCTATGATTGCATCACTGTACTCCAGTCTAGGTGACACAGAGAGTCTATGTCTCTTAAAAAAACACAACAACCCATAAAACAAGAAAACCAAAAAACGAAACCTTATGATCAATAATACTCTTGTACGTATATGCCCAAGAAAAATGAAAACATGTCCTCGCAAAAGCTTATACTGAATGTTCATGACAGCATTATTCATAACAGCCAAAAGGCAAAAACAGTGTAAATGCTCATCACTAGATGAATGGATAAATGAAAGTTCATACATACAATGGAATATTATTCAGCCACAAAAACATAAAGTTTTATAAATGTCATATAATTACATTTATATGAACTGTCCAGAATAGGAAAATCCGTAAAGATATAAAGGAAATTATTAGTAGCCAGAGGCTGGGAAGATGGTGTGATGAAGAGTGACTGCTAATGGGTATATATATATTTTTTTGCGGAGATGGGTAGGTAATAAAAATGTTCTAGAAGTAGATAGTGGTGATAGTTGCACAGTTTTTTGAATAATACTAAAAACCACGGGCTGGGACAGTTTAAAAGGACAAATTTTATGGTATCTGAAATACATCTCAACAAAGCTATTATAGAAAAATTTGAACTCCCTGTCTTTCTGGAGTTCATTAATCTTCATTCCTGCTTTATTTTCTTGTTATTTCTACCTAACCTACCATTTGTTTATTTAGTTGACTGTCTGACTCACTGCACTGGCTTACAAGCTCCGTGTGATCAGACATTTTTCCCTGTGTTGTTCACTGTTGTATTCCTTTGTTCTAGAACAGTGCATACAGTGAATCAATAAATCTCTGTTGAGTAACTGATTAAATAAATGTGACTATTTACACACCGAAGCTGGTGCAAGGATGTCATTTGAAAAAGACAAAAAGATCATTGCTCAGATAAGAAAAAGAGAATAAAACCAGAGACATTTCCTTTTTTTAAAAATTTTATTTTAAGTTCTGGGATACATATGCAGAACATGCAAGTTTTTATATGGGTGTACATTGCCATGGTGGTTTGCTGCAGCTATCAACCTGTCATCTAGGTTTTAAGCCCCACCTGCATTAGGTATTTGTCCTAATGCTCTCCCTCTCCTTGCCCCTCACTCTCCGACAGGCCCCAGTGTGTGATGTTCCCCTCTTTGTGTTCATGTGTTCTCCTGGTTCAACTCTCACTTGTAAGTGAGAACATGTGGTATTTGGATTTCTGTTCCTATGTTAGTTTGCTGAGAATGATGGGCTCCAGCTTCATCCATGTCCCTGCAAAATACATGAACTCATTCTTTTTTATGGCTGCATAGTATTCCATGGTATATATGTGCATGTTTTCTTTATCCAGTCTATCACTGACAGGCATTTGGATGGGTTCCAAGTCTTTGCTATTGTAAATAGTGTTGCAGTAAACATAGGCATGCATGTGTCTTTATAGTAGAATGATCTATAATCCTTTGGGTATATATCCAGTAATGGGCTTGCTGGGTCAAACGGTATTTCTGGTTCTAGATCCTTGAGGAATCTCCACACTGTCTTCCACAATGGTTGAACTAATTTACAGTCCCACCAACAGTGTAAAAGTGTTTCTGTATTTCCACATCCTCTCCAGCATCTGTTGTTCCTGCCTTTCTAATGACTGCCATTCTAACTGGCGTGAGATGGTATCTCATTGTGGTTTTGATTTGCATTTCTCTAATGACCAATGATGATGAGCTTTTTTTCATACATTTGTTGGCCGCATAAATATCTTCTTTTGAGTAGTGTCTGTTCATACCCTTTGCCCACTTTTTGATGGAGTTGTTTGTTTTTTTCCAGTAAATTTGTTTAAGTTTCTTGTAGATTCTGGATATTAGCCCTTTGTCAGATGGGTAGCTTGCAAAATTTATCTCCTATTCTGTAGGTTGCCTGTTCCCTCTGATGATAGTTTCTTTTGCTGTGCAGAAACTCTTTAGTTTGATTAGATCCCATTTGTCAATTTTAGCTTTTGTTGCAATTGCTTTTGGTATTTTAGTCATGAAGTCTTTGCTCATGCCTGTGTCCTGAATGGTATTGCCTAGGTTTTCTTCTAGGGTTTTTATGGTTTTGGGTTTTACATAAAAATAGGGACATGTTCATATTAAATTAATATAGGAAAAAAATACTAATGAAACTCAGTTTTGATTGAAAATTTTAGCACAGATTATGACTTTGTAAGATGTAAGACTCTGTCAGTGAATAACTGAAGACTCTTTTCTGGGATCACTTTGCTGACAATTGTGTGGGTCCAGAAAGGAATGTTCAGTCCTTTACTCTTTGCTTCCCTCAGAAAAACTTGTGTTCCTGAAGTATATTTACAGAAAATTTGAGGTTCACTAAGGCCAACAGATCAGATGGTGACTGCCGTTGAAAAGATAGTTAGTTGCAGATCCCAACAGAAAGAACCATGTCACACCATGGGGACCACCTGGGGAAGCACCAGGTTGGTCAGCTGGCAGAGGGAGGGGTTATCTGTGGGAAGGAAAGGATGGGACACAGCAAGAGGGGAGTCTGAGATTCCAGGAAAGGAGGTGGTTGTGGGAATGGATTATAAATTGGTTAGTTTACATTTGAAAAGCTCGCTCTCAGGCGAGCTGTTTGCTACTGTTACCGACACACCAGAGGTTTGCTCTAGGTCCTGTTGCTCTTCACACAGAAAGCCATGACCAAGACCCAAGACCCAAGACCCAAACTATTGTTGCCAAGGAAAAAGGCTTTAGTAGAGTGCTGTGGCCCAGGAGATGGGATCTCCATCTCAAATCCATCTCCCTGACTGACTAAAACCAGGGGTTTATATGGCAGGGAAGAAATGTAATAATGTGTTAAAAAACCTGAACTAGGGAGGGGCAAGGAAGCAATCACAATGAATGAGGGGTCTAGTATCTGGAACAGTGATCTGGTGGGTGTCAGTTCTTTGATACTTTTTTGAGAGGCTTCAAGGTCCTTTCATGAGACAGGAACTCAGATAAAACAAACACAAGTTTCAAGCTTTAAGACCAGAAAGGTCAATTTCTATGTTTATCCAAAACAACAGTCTATGGAAACCATTCCTAGGGATGGTTTCACTATCTCTAGGAAATGGCTAACCCTGGTGGTGGAGGAGAGGTCTGTCCAGGGCCAGCAAGGCTCCAGATGTCACAGAATCAGAATGAAGAAAATAAAAGACAGAGTTAGTACACCTGAAGTGTAACTAGAACTAGATCTTCAATCTTGGTACCCAAGGTGATCCGGAAATGCCTTGTTTTGGGAACATGAAGGTATTTGGGGGTACTGCTGGAATGGGCAGGAGACCATTTATAAAGATGTTCCAAACTTTTGGGATGTCTAAGCATTGAGGAGTTGGGTCTGAAAAGCAGTGAATATAGCAAGAAAGAGCAAGCCGAGTCTGTAAGGACCTTGGGTCCATGAAGATATGGAATAGATACTCAAAGATACTAATGTGACTTGTGCCTATAGTAAAATTAGTGCACACAAGTGTTATTTATTTAAGGCATACTGTAAAATGATTGAACCACACTACAACTGTCTTTCTAGCACCCAAATGTTATCACTCTAGACCTTTGGATCTCTACTGTATGCCAATTTTGGCCAACACGCAGATGTTATTACTCTATTAACTTTCAATCTCTGCAGATTGTCGTGCTCGAAACTGTGAATGCATGCAGTGTTTTATTATTAAGGTCAAGAGTTATCTATTGAATTAAGTGTAAAAGTTTGAAAAGCAATCTGTAAATTGTACTTCAAATGCTTAGCTTACACACACACCCACACGTATCCACACACACATTTGGACCTGCCTTTTCAAATTCCTACAATGGCATAGCTACCTGCTTTTGTAATCAGGAAAATAATCTTTGTTCCTGGTTGGAAATATTTTGAGGAAATGTCTCAGCAGAAGATTAAAAATGTCAGGGCAGCATTGTTTCTCTAAGCCTGTTTCTTTGGTCATCTTTACTCTCTGCCTCCCAGGCCCAGTGCTGCAGCCAAAAACTGCTGCAAATGGAAGCTGATGACCTGAAATATTTCCTGCAGCTTGAAGTCCAGCCAGTGGTTGATTTTATTGCATTCTGTTGCTTGGTGACACTTGGAGGGGCCATCCATTATGAGGAGGGCCGTTAAGTGACCCTGAGAAATTCTGAACCTCAGCAGAGGCCTTCTTCTGAGCTATGCTCTGGAGAATGGACTCTGAAACAGAATGAATTTTTCTGCAGAGACAAAAAGAGGAGGTGGGAAGGTGAGACAGAGTTTCTAAAGCCACCTCAAGCTGCAGTTTAGTTCGGTGTCCTACATAATATTCCTGTTTAAGTGGGAGGTGGTTGGGGTGGATTCTTTCCTTTATTGAAATTATAAGCAAAAATGTAAATTTGTTCTGAAGGGAAGACGAAGTGGTAAATTCTGGCGCTCATGGACATCTTTCGGGGGTCATGAAGGTCTGCATGTTGGAGTCATGATTTGAACCCAGGTCACTTTGTATCCACAGCCCTGGAGTCATTTTCTCTATCCCCGTTTGTACACAGCAAGCGATTATAAGTATTGTAAATACTCCCGCCACTGGTCTCCTTCCTCTTCCCCGCCTCCTCTTCCTTCTGCTCAGGGCTCCTTATTCTTCTCCTCCTGCCTTCCTCCCTCCATTTCCTCCTTCTCTTCGCAGTCATTCTCTGCCCCCTCCTCCTCTCTTCTTCTTTCCTCTTCCTCTATCCCTTCCTCCTTCTCCTCCACTGCCTTCTCTCTTCTCATCATCATTATAACCACCATGCAGGGCATGTCTATTCTGCCCCAAGTGCTATTCTGCCAAGTACTTGACCTGCAATAACTCTTTAAGTCATACAATCGGTATTATTAATATCATCCCCATTTTACCATGAGGAAATGAACACTTGGAAACACGACGTGCCCCACCTAAGTACTCACAGTTAGAAAAGGGCTGACATTTGACCACAGAGTTGCCTGATTTAAAGCCAGTGCTCTTAACTCCTTGATGTCTACTTCTCTGTAAGTTAATTGTGCAGAAGAAAGCCCATGGTTTTCTCCCTGGCATGGGTTAGTTGTCCCCAAGCCTTGTGGGTTTTGTAAAATTCCAATGTCAATAATAAGTCCCCTGGTATCATTTCAAATGTATGTGGATTGAGTCAGCCTTACTTCTAAAATTATAGGCAATGTTCTGGTCCCCACACTGAGCTGGTCATTTTTACTGCTGGCATTGTGCTCAGCACGGCAGGCACAGGGGGCCAGGCTCTGCAGATTCTCAGAAGCAACTCCTCCTGAAGCTGCTTAAGCGATGCCACTAGCCCCTCAAGACCTTTGCTTGCCCTGAGGGCCCAAAATGAGCTTCATTTAGAGTAATTCTGATTGCCAGTAAAGAATTTATGTCCATAAAACATAAATTATGGCTTTTAGTTGGACCTATTATTTTTACTTCATTATATCAGTAAAACCTATTTGAAGAGGATTTTTCTTTCTTTTTCTTTCCTTTTTTGAGACAGGATCTCACTCGGTTGCCCAGGTTAAAGTATAGTGGCATAATCATGGCTCACTGCAGCCTTGACCTCATGGGCTCAAGTGATCCTCCCACCCCAGCCTCCTGAGTAGCTGGGATCTCAAGTGTGTGCCAGCATGCCTGGCTAACTTTTATATACATATATTTCTGTAGAGACAGCATTCCACTCTTTTGCCCAGGCTGGTCTGAAACTCCTGAGCTCAAATGATCTTCCCACATTGGCCTCCCAAAGGGCTGGGATTATAGGTGTGAGCCACTACACCTGGCTGGATTTTAATTTTTCTTATTGAAATAACTTGTTGTAGAATTTCCTGGTGCGACATCCTATCAAGACATAAAATAGACATTTATGGAAAAGCAAAAATTCCATTTCCCAAAGCCATGCTGTATGCATGATGGTTGGAAGGTTTTTGAATACTGGAACCAAGACGAATTATTCTCTGATGTCTGAGCATCACAATGGTTTTAATCCAAGAATAAAATCAACACAAACAGTGTGCCTCTAAACCAAGAAACAAGTTCGTTTTAAAGCAATGTCTGTAGGCTTGGAAAGTACTTATTTTCTCCGGTGAGCTGTTAAAAATCCAAATAGTTGAGCAATTACAGATGGCCTTCCAAAATCCTGTTTTCCTATTTTATTCTCTTCCAAAATGATTTTTAAAATATTTAACATGAACAAGTAACAGTTTGAGCTCATATATTAGCATGCGGCTCAACTTTACGTTTTATTTTCTCATGAAGCTTTTGTGGTGAGGTGAAGAGGCAAACTGTGGAGGGTGAACCTGGTAACTATGGCAACGGCACCTTCATCAATGAAGTGGCTCTGAGAGCCCCAGGCCCTCAGGCTGGGAGGCTAATTTCTACAAGAAAGCCTTTTCTGTGTTCAGTTGGGCACAGGAAAGCGGCTGGTTGTGATGGGCTATGACAAACCTTCAGCCTGAAGACCCTGGAGGGAAAAATGTGTCTTACCCTTCACACATTAATTATTTTATGAACAGATGAATGCAATATGCTGGCAAATCTGATGAATGTAATTCAGGCCTGCTCTCCTAAACCGTACCACTGCTTCTTTTGACACGCTCCTGCAGAAACACATCTAATGCTCATCGTGCAAATAATTTGCACATGGTCTTTAAACACTTCTCATTCTGTGATGGGTACCAAAGCTGTCTCGAGCATCTAAAAGGGATTATGAAAGCCATCCTGTCTACAGAGTTTGTTTTAAAATAACCCAACTCTTAGAATATTATGCTTCCATTAGTTGCTGGCTTAGTGGGATTTCCCACTCAGAAATGAGCAGGATTTAAAGTGGCTTGTCGTTTGTGAGGCATGATTGCTAAAGCTGTCTGCTATGATCACTTTAGGAAGGGTGTTTATTGACAACTGTAAAATAATCAGTGTTTTATAAATTCAAGAGAAAATAGATTCCAAATTAATAAATGGGACTAGAAGCATTGAACCTGAAAAGAGTTTTAATATTGAATTCTAGAGAAAGAGGAGTGTTTGGTTTGGAAATGTTAGTGACAGTAAAAATGTGCCTGAATTCCAGTTCATTTTGATTTACAACAACATCTACATTGGAGGTGACAGTGGTAGAATCCTACGCTTTTTGGTTAAATCTTGGTTTTCTTATTTTCCAGATATTCGATTGATATGGTAAGCTCTGTGTCCCCACCCAAATCTCACCTTGAATTGTACTGCCATAATTCCCAAGTGTTGTGGGAGAGACCCAGTGGGAGATAACTGAATCATGGGGGTGGCTTCCTCCATACTGTTCTTGTGGTAGTGAGTAAGTCTCACGAGATCTGATGGTTTTATAATGAGTTTCCGCTTTCGCTTCTCTCTCATTCTCTCTTGCTGCTGCCATGTAAGATGTGACTTTTTTTCTTCTGCCATGATTGTGAGGTCTCCCAAGCCACGTGGAACTGTGAGTCCATTAAACCTCCTTCTTTAGTAAATTGCCGAGTTTCGGGTATGTCTTCATCAGCAGCATGAAAATGGACTAATAACAGTAATTTTGGGTGAAGGATTCAACCTCTTTTTGGATGATGCTTCAGTTCTAAAATGGAGCTAAAAATAGTACCTTAGAATGTTGTGAGAATGAAATGAGATAATTTATGAAATGTACTTAGCACTGTGACCAGCCAGAGTTCAACACTGTTTTATATGCCAAGGTCTACCCTTGATGGCTCAACTATAGCTAAGCTAATCAGGCTGTGTGCATATTTTTTTGGAAAGTATTATTACAGTATAGAATGTGGCGATGGAAGAGTACAGTGAGAGTTAGCCTAACTCTTGACTTGTTTTGAAGTTACTCAGGATGTCAGTTTCAAATTCTGGACTGTAATTGCAGTGGTTATATTGTCTGGAGTATATATTCTGGGGTTTCTTGTTGTGCATCAGGAAAATTTAGGACGTGGACACACATGAGTTTAGGAGCCAAGGTTTAACAGGCAGAAGAGAAGAGAAAGAGAAACAGCTCTCTCCATAGAGAGTAAGGGTTGGCTGGTGGTGAAGGCACTGGATTTTATGGTCCAGTTTGAGGAGGCCATGTCTGATGTATATAGGGCTCATAGATTGGTTCAATCAGGTATGACCTTTACATAGCACATGGGGAAGGCTGGTCGCCCCACCCTAATCTTATTATGCAAATGAACTTTCCAGGAGATTGGTGCCATCTTCTCTGCTCCTTACGTTACATGTGGCTGACAAAGAGAAGGGAAGGTGGAGGCCGGCATCTTGAACATGATTGGCACAACTGCAGGTATCTATGTCTGTAGCTTGAATTTACAGGCCACTCTTCATTAGAAAGGGAAGTAATTCAGGGTTGCTTTTCATTAAAAAGAAAAGCCTTACCCATGCTACCTGCCTAAGTGATGTCTTCTTAATTCCTAGTATCATAATGGTCACCATAGGACTCACTGTGGGATTGGCCAGCCATCCTGCTTTGTACAAAGCCTCCTACTCTGGGGATGGACAGGTGTGCTTTTTCCTATAGCTGAGGATTAGGAATGCATGTGGAGGTGGCTTTCCCTGGCTGTCCTTGCTGGAGGTGAGCAGTGCTCCTTAGCAGCTGCCTGCCTAGGGGTCTGGACACGGAAAAGGGAAGGCCAAGGAGAGTCAGCCATGGACAAAGGATTTCTTCCCCACCTGGGCCCTGAAGCCTTTGGGATTCTCTGCCAGCAGGGCCCCCTGTGTATCCTCAAGACAAGAATGAAACAGTTGAAGGTCTCACTGCATCTTCTAGTGGATGGCTTGTCTTTTGTTTCCTGAAGTCACAAGGGTGAGACTGGTCAGGAGCTTGTGTGGTTTTACACCTCAGGCTCCAGTGCACAGGAGAAAGGGCAGGGTTTACCTCCCAGCTTTTCTGCTTAATTGCTGCATGACCTTGAGCAAGACTTGGTGATATGGTTTGGATTTGTGGTCCTGCCCAAATCTCATATCAAATTGTAATCCCCAGTGTTGGAGGTGGGGCCTGGTGGGAGGTGATTGAATCATAGGGGCAGTCACTCATGAATGATTTAGCACCATCCTCTTAGTGCTGTTCTCATCATCGAGTTCTCATGACAGCTGGTTGTTTTAAAGTGTGTGGCACTTGCCTCCTTGCTCTCTCTTCCTCCTGCTCTGTCCATGTAAGAAGTGCTGGCTTCCCTCTTGCCTTCACCATGATTGTAAGTTTCCTGAGGCCTCCCCAGAAGCTGAGCAGATGTAGCCATGCTTCTTGTATGCTTCAGGACAGTGAGTCAATAAAACCTTATTTCTTTATCAATTATTTAATTTCAGATGTTACTTTATAGCAGTGTGAAAATGAACCGCTATACTTGGTGTCATCAAGAGAGCGGTGGAGAATATTAGTACTGAACCCACAGGGGTGATATGAGGATTCTACAAAAATACACCTGAAGTGCCTTGCACAGCTTATGGTGCCTAGAAAGCCTTCTGTTCAAACTGGGAATAAGTGGTTCCTAGTGAGATTTGGGGGCCTCTAACTGCCTTAAGGCAAGTGCTGCCCCTCCATCCTCACTCCTGCCTGTAGCTCTGAATTACATGTGTTCCCTGTGGGTTGGCATGGGGACACCTGTGAGATTCTGGGCTGTAGGCATTGTGTCCCCCATCCTAAGGGCTACATCAATTAAAGAATCACCCTGGGCAACATACTTGGGGAAAATAACCAGCTGGATTGAGTGTTATTAGGTTCCTGATGACTTCAGAGGTCCCAGTGTTAGGACCGTGGCACCTCTACAAAGCTGGCTGGGGCTAGAGAGGCATTTTCCAGTTCACTCTGTCGCTGTCTCTCTTTTCCTGTCCTTCTTTGTGTCTCTGACTCTCTCTCTCTTTCAGTCATGCAGCAACAAAAGCTACAGGGCGTGGACAAATCACAGCATACTCTAAAAACACCGATTAACTGTAGACACGTGTAATGACAAGCCAAACAAGGTTACTAGCTTTGTTGAAGGGGTGAAGACCCCAAACTGTGGGCATGGACTATACTGGGATATCAATAAACAGGGACTTAAGGAACGTTTGCATCAAATGCCCCTTGACCTATCAGGTGAGGCCTTCCCACCCCAAACCCCTTTAATGTCAGCATCATCTTTTAAAAAAATTATAAACGTAATTCGTGTTCATGGTAAAAAAAAAGAAATCTAAACAGCACAAAAAACAAAACTATCCTTTCTCCTCTCATCTTTTCCCCAGTCCTTAGAAGTAATCACTTAACACACCATATGCACTTGCTAGATAGTGGCCAAAGTTTTCTTTACCTTGTTTTATTCTTTTGGATTGATCGTTTGCTTTAGGTGACAAAAGTGTTTCTCTGATGCTTCAAATAAGGTTCATGTCTCCAGGTTGTTTAATCCAACTGTATTAGTTTTCTAACTAACAAATCACCATAAACTTGGTAACTTAAAACAGGAAAAATGTATTCCCTCACAATTCTGGAGGGCAGAAATCTCGAGGTATTGGCAGAGCTGCAATCCCACTGAAGGTCCTAGGGAGGATCCCTCCTGGCCTCTTCCAGCTGCTGGTGACTCCGTTTGCTCCTCAGCTTACGGCAGCATCCCTCCAGTCTACGCCTCTGTTCCCATAAGGCCTCCTCTGGTCTCTGTGTCTTCTCATCTCCTCTTACAAGGACACCAGCCACTGGGTGTAAGGCCCACCCTAAAACTAGGTCATCTCATCTCAAGATCTTTAACTTAATTACATCTGCAGTGACCTCGTTTCCCCAGTAAGGTCACGCTCTGATTCCAGGTGGACTTGAATTTTAGGGAGACATTACTCAATCACTAGATAGTTGACTCTGTCTCTGTCTCTCTTTTCCTGCTCCTCTTGACTAAGGCAAAAGATCTTCAAACTTTAAGTAGGGGTTGACTCATTTTCAGTACTCTGACAATCTGAGAGTGGCCAGCAGCCAGTGCAGAGTCCCCATCACTGAGACTGAAATTTGAAATAGTGCTATAAGCTCCTTGAGCCACTCTGAGAGGAAACTTACCACCAACAAAACGTCCCCCAAAATGGTGATGCAAAATCAATGAAGATCTTGATCAAAGATTCTTGGTAGCTTCCCAAAGATAAGCAGATCCTTAACTGGCTGTGAGATCTTAGCCAAAAGTCTCAAAGTCTTCATCTATAAAATGATAGTGGCAATGTCATCTATTATTGGTGTTGGGTGAATTAAATCAGAAAATGCATTTGGAGTGTTTGGTGCAGTACTTGGAATATAGTGAATGCTTAATAAAGGATGACTTTGAAAATCTTAAGAACTGAGAACAGACTTCAGCACAGCATGTATAATGAACATGACTGGGGATATAAGTGATTCTTAAAAAAGATGGCATGAAATAAGCCTGTATCAGGGCCCAGGAATAGAAGCAGACATATCAGATCTTATCATAATGACAGGGCACCAGAATCAGTGTCCCAGCATGCAGGAAAAGCACACTCAAACTAGGGAAACCTAAGAAAGGCTTAATAAAGCCACCAGGTACAAAGGTGTGGGTAAACCACCAGGGTTGTGTGGTAAGAGGGAGAGGAAGGGTGGTGGAACAGCTGTTACCATCTCTAGGACCAAAGGGATGGGAGGGAGGAAGTGAGCAAAGGGATGGGGAAGGAGAGACTCTCTAGGGAAGGCGCCTCAATGGGGCAGTGACCACAGCCAGGCTGCAGGAGATGGTCAAGGGAATAAAGCCAAGATTTTACTGTCCTTCCTCCTTCCAGTCTGCTGCTGGGGCTCCCCTTTGCTGAGTTAATTTTGAAATCATAGAGTAAGGGAGCTTCTTGATCCCTAGGGATATGAGTGTGGTCAACCCAGCCCCAAAGAAAGCAAGCTTCCTAGGGAAGAAAACAAGGTGCAGATGCTGGGAGAATCTTGGGGAGGAACCTGGAAAGATACCACCTCCGGCTCTTTATCATTTGGTTGTCAGATTGTGGAACATTCTCTTCTGTAGGTGGCATTGCTCTTGCAAGACAAGCAGCCCGTGGCTTAGCACCACCTGCCATGACTGCACATTGGCACAGCTTCTAGCAATACACACCAAGCTTCCACTGAGGAACTTATGGCATTTGCCAACTTTGGCAAAGGATAAGAGGATGTTGTGGAAAATAGCGTACTCTGTGGCTGTTTTAGGTATGGCTGCAGACACTGCCACATCCCGAGACAGATCGCCCTGAGCAATTCTAATAAGAGACAACTGCCGGGCTACTGTCTGGTGAATAATCAAAATTGCCTGTTTCCTGGGGATGTGACCCATTGTGACTCTGCCTGGACAGCAGCAATCAAGACTGAAGTGTTAGTTCCTGGAGCTGCAGGAGCCCTTCAGAGTGGCATCTGTTCTCACCAGTTGGCATCCAGCAGCACTGGTTCATTTCAGCCTGTAATCCTCTTCCAGTAAATCCTCTTCACCCCCATTTACCTATAAGACCTCCTCCTCCCTCTTCACTTCCTCCCTCTCCTCTTTCCCTTCCCCTTTCCCTCCCTCCTTTTTCTCTTCCCTTCTTCTCTCTCCCTCTTTCTCTGCCTCCCTTTCTCCTTCCCTCTCTCTCCTCCCTCCTTTCTTCTCTTTTTTCCCTCCTTCCTCCTTCCCTCCCTCCCTCTCTCCCTCCTCCCTCCCTCTCCATCTCTTTCTCATTCCTGCTTGGACATCAGGTCCAGAGGGCTGAGCTATTCACACTCCTCGCTTCTTGGCACATTTTCAGTGTGGCTTCGTGCAAGGACTCTCACTTGTTTTGTCCTTTAATTTCCTTTTATAACAGCAATAACAATTACCCAACACTGCCAGGGTGGCTTTCAGACCAGATGCTGTTCTGAGGGTGTAGGTACACTCACTGTTTGCTCCTCACTTACCCCTGTTGAGATGGATTCCACCACAGCCTCCAGCTGGAGGAGCTTGATGAGTTGAGTGTGGTGTCAGGGCCACGCCCAGGCGGTCTGCTCCTTTGACCTGGGCTCCGCACGATCCCCCTTCTCCTCCCCTTGGGTTTCATGGATATCATTTTGTTATGTGTTCCTGCAAAACAGATATCATCGTTTTGTAGTAACTTAAAAAACAGGCATGAAATTATTGTTGTAAATCTCTCTGTCTTATTTTCTTTAAGCCATCGCTTCTATTCATGGCCAGCTACTTCTCGGTTCCCCCAGAGGGGGAACTCATCCTTTCTTCCAGTGGTGGACACTCAGGTTGCTTCCAGCTCTCTGTCCTATGAATAAAGTTGTGACAAATATTCTCAAACGTGTCTCCACAAGGGGCCGTGTGGACATTTCTAGGCCTGGAATCAGAAATGCCAGGCCCTGGGGTGCTGAGGCCTTATTAGTGAGCTGGGCCCAACTGTCCCTGGCCTCCCCTCCCACCAGTGGGCATTCCAGTGTCCTTCCATTCCTGCCAGTGCTTGGCATCAGCTGCTGAATTTGTGCCAGGCTAATAGGTGTAAAGTGATTTTCCATGATATTAATTTGCATTTCTCTGACTGTTAATGATGGCCAACATTTCCCCCGTGGAGGCTGCCTTTCATCTGGCTGCATTTCTGTAAACCACTTCCACTCATTGTACCATGAGGGTTGCCGGAATTTTCTTGTTGCTTTGCAGGAGTTTTTCGTTCTACACTTTTGTTTTTTATCTTGTAGATTTGTGGGTCATGGATTTATTTTTGTCCATGGGGTGACCTTTTGTAACAAAACTCCTTCATTTTCATACAATCAAATTTACTAATATTTCTGTACATCGAAAGTTTTAAGAAGTCCTACCCTATCTGTCAATCATAAAGATATTCTCTTACATCGCTTTCTGTTATCCTCACCATTTTACCTTCCTCAGGTAGGTATTGCATTCATCTGTAGTGCATGATGATTTGTGCGTTAGGTGGAGATTCAGTCATATTTGATTGATACATGAATGATCTCTCTAGTACTGTGTACTAACCCGTGTCCTTTTTTCCTGATTGAGTTTCGTTCCCCTTTACCCTGTGTTAAATCCCATTCAGACACAGGTTTCACTCTCTACTCTCTATTCTGTCTCCTTGATGTAATTTCTATTTTGTGCAGCTTGCATGCTGTCTTTTCATTACCGTAATTCTGAGGTGTGTCTTTATGCCTAGCAGAACAAATCTATTTTACTTTTTTTTTTTTTTTTTTTTCTTGTTCTTTTTCTTTTTGAGACAGGGCCTTGATCTGTCCCCAAGGCTGGAGCACAGTGGTGCAGTCACAGCTCATTGCAGCCTTGATCTCTGAAGCTCAAGGGATCTTTCTCACCTCAGCCTCCCAAGTAGCTGGGACCACAGGCATGTGCTACCATGCCTGGCTAATTTTTTTTTTTTTTTTGATGGTACAGATATTTTATTTTCTCAGAGCAGAGGTTGGGCCTAGGCCACGGCTGCCCCCATAGCTCCCCTCTTGTCAAGAGATGCAAAGCTCACTTCTGGGGCACACCTATCCAGCTGGAGGTACATGCAAAGGCCACTGTGTAAGGAGGCAAAGCTCACCCTTACTGTCTGAAGGATCTCCAGCAAGCATCTTCTGGAGAGAGCCCTGACAGGGAGCTTTCTACAAGGTCCTACTGGAGCTGAGGCTTGAGGCCAGGTCCAAGTGCAGTCTTCCTTCCCACCACAGCCTCCGAGCCTTCCTGGGACAGCAGCCGTTGTGTAGGATAGGGGTGTTGTCTGTGACTGAGATCACTTCCAGGCCCCCCATGGTCAGTCTGCTGATGGCAGACAAGCGTCCTGGCCCCAGGCCTTTCACCACAACTCAGATGTGGGTCACACCCTTTTGTAGAGCTTTCGCCGCCGCGGCTATGCCTGCTGTCTGTGCTGGGATGCCTGTGCCCTTCCTGGCATTCTGAAATCCCTCTGTGCCACAGGAAGCACGGGCAAGAGACTACCTGGATCTGTATGTTGTTGTAGGATGTTTTAATGTGTGCAACTGGGATCTCCTCAAACTTCTTTCCTGCCCACCTCAGAGAGCTCTCCTTTCCTGCAATGGGAGGGTAGATGCTGAAGCTGGTATGTCTGGGAGCTGCCACCTTCTCTTCAGCTTCCTGCTTGGCTGCAGCGTCTTGCAGCTGCTGGGCGCCTGTGTGGATGGTCCGGGCCGGCGTCCTGGCCATGACCCCGGTTGTCTGGGGCCACATCCAAAGGAGCCACGACCCTGCATTTCTTACGCCTGGCTAGTTTTTGTATATATTGGAGATGGGGTTTCACCATGTTGTCCAGGCTTGAACTCCTGGGCTTAAGTTATCCACCAGGCTTGGCCTCCCAAAGTGCTGGGATTATAGGCGTGAGTCACTGCACCCAGTCTCACTTGGCGTTTTCAAAGTTGACCTAGCTCTTTGTTTTTTTTTTGGAGACGGTCTGGCTCTGTTGCCCAGGCTGGAGTGCAATGGCATGATCTCGGCTCACTGCAACCTCTGCCTCCTGGGTTCAAGTGATTCTCTGGTTCAGCCTCCTGAGTAGCTGGGATTACAGGCACACACCACCACCTCAGGCTGATTTTTGTATTTTTAGTTGAGGTGGGGTTTCACCACATTGGCCAGGCTGGTCTCGAACTCCTGAGCTTAAGTCATCCACCAGGCTTGGCCTCCCAAAGTGCTGGGATTACAGGCGTGAGCCACCGTGCCCAGCCCAACCTAGCTCTTCATAGACCTTTCTTCTTCCATGTTAAAATTAAAATAAGTTTACTGAGTTTCTCAAAACACCCACCTGTAATTTTATGGCAACTGAATTGCATTTATAGCTTAATGTAGGGAGAATGACCTCTTTATTCTGTTGTTCACCCATCTAAGCGGCATCTTTTGTAGACTCCTGACATCTTTACGCCTATTAACAAGGGTCTAGAATGTACCCTGAGTGCTTGAAGTAAAGCATTCCAATGCTTAGTGGGGAGCACACCTCTCCCAGTCTCCTACCTGCCACCAAGAAGGATTTCAATGAGGCTCTGGAGAGAGGCGTGGCGGCTGGGGGGAAGGCCTCCCTTGGCAGGGGTTTGAGGGAATCCAGATCCCCTCCCGGGTCCCAGCACCCAGTGTCAACACACACTTGCCCTGTGTCCACCATGGCTCGCCTCTGCGTGCCTCTCACCCACATGTGAGTCAGTTACCACGGATGCCCTGGAATTCCCGGTAGTTCCTCATTGCCTCCTTCCAGATCCCCACAGGTGTCCGAGTATCCTCGATATCCTCTGCATTTCTCATTCCTGCCCAAACCCTTGTGCTGTTACACTGTTCCTTTTAGAACACACCCCGCTGGACCTGGAGGTGGGGCAGGGGTCCCTCCTGCTACTTCTCGTTCCTTCTGGACCCCTCTAAATGCCTCAGCTTTGCCTCATCTCGTCAGATGGCGTCTCCCTCTCCCACTGGCTGCAGCCATCTGCTGACTGCTCACTTCTCAGTGACTGGGGCTCCTGGTTCTGTCACTCTCTCTACCACCCTAGCCTTAATTCTGCATGATTGCAGTCCATGTGGTTGATTCTTCCAACACGGAACTTTCCAGTTCCCCGAATCTCTCTCTCCCAATGATTTTATTGCTCTTGCTTGCTCAGGCTGTGGCCCTGATGGACTGCAATTTGCCGGCTGCAATTTGCCATGTGCTCCTTGTCCATGCCCATTTAATAGAATGGGACTAGAGAAAAACACAGCTGCACTCACTGGTCCCACTTACATGAATGACTGAAAATATCAAGTGGCATCCACACTCCCCTGCAAGTCCGCAGTGCTGTTTTTCCGGTGCACTGGCTTTTCCATTCTCCTAGGTGGAGATGCCAAAGGTTCCCCTCTTCTCGGATTCCCACCATCCTCCTCTTCCTCCTATCTCTCAGCTGGTGATCTTGCTTCCTTCTTCACTAAAAACATGGAAGAGGGAGAGAGATCCAAGATGGCCGATTAACAACAGCTCAGGATTGTAGCTCCCAGTGAAAGCGCAGAGAGCGAGTGGACGCCGCACTTTCAGACGAATTTTTGTTGCCCACAGACTAGGAGATTCCCGGCGGAGGA